>JARVJO010000125.1:9143580-9155645 GCA_031762555.1 Cynodonichthys magdalenae | reverse complement strand
CTGTCCTGTTTTTATGGTGTTTGCTGGGTCTTTCTCCATCTATAATTCAAATTTTTATTCCACGTTCAATCCAACATCTGCATCTTAAGGAAACAGATCGAATCAGGTCAACATTAAAAAAGAAAACATTTTCAGGTCCTGTTTTGCTGGATGAAAAGACAAGACTACATGGAGAGCAAAGACGCAGTATCGGCTCACACGGACCCCCAATACATGCCTCAGCTGTATGGAGTCCTGATTGATGGCAGCCCATGGGGCTCATTTAAGGTGTTAGGTGAGGGAGGGGGGGTCCCTGTCCTCCTTTTCTAAAGCTGGGAACCTCCAGGAGCGAGCAACCAAAATTAGTACTTCCATGATGAGAAAGGTGCTGGGCAAAAGTTTTAAGCCAAGCCTAGTTACTTTAAAAGCGGTCCGACTCTTTAGTTTCAGTTCTTGTATCAAATCATGGTGATAAATTGTATTATGTGTGCTTAAATATGAGAAAAGTCAATGATCCTTCAGCTGATTATCTAAGATTTTAGCTAACAGCTAATTGGAATTCATGTTATTTTCTATGAAAACACTTTTTATTTTGTTTTTGTTTCATTTTTACTTTGACATTTTTTACAGATTCAGCTAAAAAAAATGGGTTTTGTGACAAACTGCCAGTAACAAAGTGCCTCAAGATGTAAAAATCTCACACTGCTGAAGTTGTACGTGTAAAAAATAACACTAATAAAATAAAACATCATAAAATACAGATATTGATTACATTTACAGAAAGTAATATAAATATACAATATACTTTTAGAATGACCCTAATTCAGCAGCAGCCAGTCGACTTTATTAATTCCATTCGATCCTTTCTTGGGTTTAAAAGCTGCAGCTGATGATCCACCGGTCAGAGTTAAGGCCCAGTCACACTATAACGTTTTAGACAACTTATGAAATTTTATGTCTAAATTACTAATAAAAGTTATACTGTATATTTGATCAATTAGTCAGCATTACACGATTTTTTGGTTCCATCTTCAACACAGATGTCTTTAAAATTTTCACAAGTTGTCTAAAACGTTATAGTGTCACAGGGCCTTTAAATAGATTAGCAACTAAAAATAAAATTGAATGAAAGCGGTCCAGATCTCACCTTAAAATTTGTTTAAAAAAGTAGCTAAAGTTCATCATAATTGTTTCTCAATAACGAAATGAGAAAGTACAAAACAAACAAAAAACAAATATTCGGCTCTGTATAGGAAACTGCTGTCACTATTAACATTTGACATAAAGAAGCTGTAAAAGTTCAGTTCATGTAAGCAAAGTTTATTTATCGTGTTGGAAATTACACAGAAGCTCAGTTCTGTTAACCCTGTTTACAAAGCAGGTCCTGATCACTGTGTCAGTAGTAAAGAGGTGTTTGTGTTTCTTAGAACTGCACCGTCAGTCGAGGCCGAGTTGACAAGCATCATCGTTGGAGCCGGACCAATGTCCATCTCGCAAACGGTTTTCAGGTTTCACTGCTGTTTATACACCTAATAACATCCACTGATGAGGCGCTGGGCACCAACCCTCACAGCAGAGAGCAGACCCATCATTTATAAAGCTGATGACTTCAGGATATGTTCACACCGAACAGATGAAGGCCAACAGAAAGCAGAGGCTCTTTTTTGTCTTTGTCCACAACCACAGCAAAGACAAAAAAAAGGGTAAAATTTAGTGGTCCCCTAGTGTGTCCTGTGCCTCTGTTTGGCCTTATTAGTCCACAGATGACACCAAAGTCAAGCCTGTCTGTTGGCATTGAATTCACCTCATTCCAAGACTTTGCAGCCTATTTTGGAGCGTCAGTAAGCCGATACGCTCAGCCACCTCCTCACACTCCTCCCTGTTTTTCTTACTCTACGTCGGCTCTGCTTTCCTGCCAAACCTGATGGTGTGGCTAAAGTTAGCCCACCTCTTGAGCTAATATATAAGACCCCAAGGGGCCGATACATACATGTCAGTCACATCGGCTTGGCGTAGGCTTCTCTTCTTGACCACCAACGACCCCACGAGCTTGAGAGATGGTGAGTTGTGGCTACTTTCCTCGGAAGACCAAGGATCTTAAAAACCAGAGGAGATGAAGCTTGTGGATTTCCATCATCCCATGAAGGGAATCTGTTCGAGTCTCTTAACCTTGAGCCTCCCCCATGCTGGATTTGGACCCATAAAAAAAAAACTTAATCATGATAAAATGTGGAAATTAAATCAAAGCCTATTTAGGAAACTTTTTTTAAAACAAAAACATTTTTTTCTTCGTAAGGCATCATTCTGTAGGCAAACAATGTAGCTATTGGATCAATTTTTCAGTAAAGTTAGCCAGAAACTGTGATTTACATGTTACAATCATTTTTTTTTAATAATCATTGTTATTATTTCATAGGCACCCAAGAAGGCCAAGAGGAGGCAGCAGCAGGGTGAGGGTGGTGGATCCTCCAACGTGTTCTCCATGTTCGAGCAGAGCCAGATCCAGGAGTACAAGGAGGTAACATCCTGAGTCTAGAAGCAAAAAAAAATTATGGCCCCACGTATAATCTGACCTCCGCTGTAAGGCGAGAGGACGTATAGATTTGATCAGTGGGAGTAAAATTGTCCCCATCAGCCCGACAGGACAATAAATCTGAGCCGTTTCCAGCGACAGGCGATACTTCTCTGCCGTGTTTGCTCAGTAATTCTCCTTAGAGACACTCGCTGTGTGACTCCACTGGAATGTAGCCCAACAGCTGGTGGAAAGTCAAATTAATGGAAGCAGGAAAGAGGGGTCAGAGGAGAAAGAAAACATTTGAAGGTGTCAAGATCTGTAGCTGAGTCTGAAATAAAAGATTATACATTTGTTTTATTAGCCTCCAACAACTTTGATCTTCAAGTAAAATGTTTTTTTTTCTCAGTACTATACTGTTTTTTTCTATTATACAGTACGATAAACTGATTACAGTGGAAACGCATTTATAGGCTTCAGGTAAAAATGGAAAAGAATAGAAAGCCAACAGTCGATGATCCGTCTCCTTGAAGGTCTCGAAAGGTGAAGGAACATTGGTGACATGGTCAGAAGATTCGGTCACAAGGCAAAAAGGATGACAGCTGTAATCAAACCGTCTCCTTAAATGTCGCAAGGGGCTTGTCTCACATTCCGAAACCATTTTAACACCTTAGAGAGACAAGTGGCCGACCAGCTGCCAAGTCCCAAAAAGTTTGCAATGCCATCTTTGGTTTCAGCGGGTGAAACGCCGAGCTATGTGACAAGAGGGGCGGATAACAGCTCCACATTTACACGTTTACCTTGGCAGACTATCTCCCACTTATAATCACGGTTAACAAGTCTTTCGTCAAGGGCTTGTGAGAAATATGATCTTTTTATTGTCTCATTTATTCAATTTTAGTTCAAGATGGACTAAACAAAAGCTAAACGACACATAATATATTATAGATTTATAGAAATTTTTGACTCATTTTTAAGATGTATTTTCTATTTCCTGGCAGGCTTTCACAATCATCGACCAGAACAGAGATGGCATCATTAGCAAGGACGACCTCAGGGACGTGCTGGCCAGCATGGGCCAGCTGAATGTGAAGAATGAGGAGCTGGAGGCCATGGTGAAGGAGGCCAGCGGCCCCATCAACTTCACCGTCTTCCTGACCATGTTCGGCGAGAAACTCAAGGGTGTGTTGACATATTCACTACACCTTCATCTTTGCTAGGTGCTTGTTTTTTAACAAGTACTTTCTCACTTTGCAAGACAATTATCTATAGTTCAACACTTTTTTTCCTCCATCTTTGACTTTCTTCAACTGTTTAGGTGCCGATCCCGAGGACGTCATTGTGAGCGCTTTCAAGGTCCTGGACCCCGAGGGCACTGGCACCATTAAGAAGGAATTGTAAGAATTTCCACTTTAAAGAGACAGTTCAGATCTTTTAAAGTAGACTTTTGTGATGACATTATAAACAATCAATGTCTTACTTGTTGTAGATATCTCTTTAAATCACCAAAAACTTCTGTTTTTTTTGTGAAATTAACATTAAGGTTTATAAAATAGCATTGACAAGAACTCCTATGAATTTGTCGAGACTGGGATTAACTGCAATCCGCTTTGGTTTCAGCTCTGTTCAAACCATTGGCTTTTATAACTAGAGACAGGACCAGTGTGCTCCCCCTAGTGGCTAACTCTGGTACAAATTTTAAGTCCTGCCGCTGGGATGGGACATTTTCACCCAGTTCTTCCTGCTTCGCGTTCAGAGATGCTTTTTTCATGTGGTACATAGCATTAATGAAGTGCCAGCCTGTTAGAGAATTAGGAGGGTATGCAGGTGGTACTTTTGCATCGAGGGTACAGCCCCACCAAAAAATCCAACATGGCAGCGCCCAAAAACAGTGAAAGTTAATGTCACTTTGTCCATTTTTATTTATATCAGTGTTAAACTCTATTTCTCCAACTAAGGTTTTTAAAAATCTATCACAAGTAAGACATTATTGGTTCATAATTTGTTCTAAAACTTTCCACAGAATCACATTTCCAAAGATGTGAGTTATCACTTTCAACTTGTGTCACGGCAGTTATTTGAAGCATATCTCAGGTTTATTTAATGTCTTTTTCAGCCTTGAGGAGCTCCTGACCACCCAGTGCGACAGGTTCAGCGCTGAGGAGGTGAGCTGAAAACCTTTTTATTCCCTATCAGTCATATTTAGTTTAGATTTTCTCTTGCTCTGGGTTGTAAGATCCCTCTGTGATCCCCTCAGATGAAAAACCTGTGGGTTGCCTTCCCCCCTGATGTGGCTGGCAATGTGGACTACAAGAACATCTGCTACGTCATCACACACGGAGAGGACAAGGAGGAGTAAATCCCCCTCTCCCAACATCTCTACCTCCATTCAAACCTGTCTTTTTTTTTGTTTTTTCTTCTTGGGCCATCATCCACTTGCTCCGTTTTCCACCAGCACCACAACTCGCTTGCGCACACTCATGCCCAGGTCTAATGTTTCCGCTCGCCGGCTCAAAATAAAGACTTCTCCTTAGCTGAGATACTGTGTGAGAGGACCTGAGGGCTGTGGGGAGTGATTGTGTGTGAGTACCAACAGGAGAACATGGGATTATTTTCAATAAAAATAATCTTGTGATACTGAAACCTTCTCACTCTATCTCTGTCCCTGCCTCTTTTTCCTCCTTTTCTCCTCATTGCTCATCCTGCTCTTCTGTGTTGAGGCCAACAGTGCATGCATCATACCTACGCAAAGCTCAGTTAATCAGCAGTTGGTCAAGACGTCTCTTGGGTGCTTTGGTGCATGCACAGTCACTTGCTTGAAACAAGCGAGCAGTCTGACCAAAGTGGTATGTTAGTCTCAACCTTTCAGGGTGTTTTAATGGCTTTAATCTGTGTGCAAGCGGAGTAAAAGAGTAGGAAAACCGCACTAAAATAGCTGCCTGCTCCTCTCTTTTAACTCGTTTTTGGACTCTTCTTATACGCAGATAGGGAAAAGTTGCAGTAAAAAAAGAAGAAAGCATGACTTGTACAAGTTTTCAGTTTTGTAAGTTGAGGAAAGGTGAAAGGTGGGGAGTAGGGGGAAGAGAAGAGATGTGCAAACGTAAAACGTCTGTTTTTGTCTCTCTCTCCTCCCTCTTGCCATGCTTTCCTGTCTCTGTCTCCACTGTAACAAAGGAAAGAAGTACAAATAAAAAACACTACTTTTCGTATGAAACAGTGTCTGCTGGTTTGAGTGGGAGCCTAAGTGAACGCACCGCTGATGACTGTGGACGACCCTGTAGAGGACTGAAATATGAATCAAAGTTTAGATTTTTGCAGTGAGTAAAACTGCAGATGTTGACCTTCAATCTATAATCCTAAAGCAAAACAGTTATAAAATAAATCTAAAAGCTGTGTCCTACAATAGGACAGACAATCAGAAAGGTGGAAATACATGAGAAAATTGAACTGCTGAGACATAATTAGGAAGCAACACATCCTTTAGAACAACTTCAGGCTGAGTTATTTCCTTCCAAGTCTTTGACAGCTGAACCATAAATAAATATGACAAGGTGTAAATCAATCAAATCAAAGGTTTCATAACGTTCTGGTCCTTACAGGATTACAATTTGTGACATTCTGTACAGGAGCACTCATGGTTCAAAACCTTTTGCTGACTCAGCATTCACACTTCTCATTCATTTTATTTTATTTTTTAAAATTTATTTATTTGTTTGTTTATTTATTTATTTATTTATTTATTTATTTATTTATTTATTTATTTATTTATTTATTTATTACTTCAGTATTTTATGGTTGTTTTATCCATTCACATATAGAAATGCCATTGGTGCTTTAATCTTTGTTTTTTGTAACTTTTATACTTTTCAAAATATTTAATTGGATAATTACAATCAGATAGATAGATAGATAGATAGATAGATAGATAGATAGATAGATAGATAGATAGATAGATAGATAGATAGATAGATAGATTTTAGAAATACTAACAAATTTAATAATAATAATACCAATAATAATTTACATATTATTACAGTTTTACTAACCAATCACGTGTCCTATTTTCGTTCATAGACAACAGGATATGGAAATACCTGCGACAAAAACCATTGCCTTCAAAATAAAATAAAACTTTGGTTCACTCAAAACACATCCATCAAATACATGAGTAAAAGGTCAAGCCTGTAAATTATAACTTATTTTTCGCATTTAGGTTAAACAACCAAACTCGTTTAAAGTAAAACAGTCAAATATTTATGAGAATAAAAAGATGACGGTATCGTTTTATCTTGAAAACAAAAACCGGAAACGCTGCTTGGTAGTAAATCCCATAGGAGGACGGGGGGAAAAACAGTGGGCACCTACTGTAAACTCTGCGGTGCTTCGAGCCCGGTTCATCGCCACAAAATCGGGATGAGCCTGTGGTAATAAATACGCACCGCTGGCTTAATGCCGCTGTCGTACCGCAGTGCCTTCGTGAGTCCGGACGGGCCCAAAGTAGCCGCCGCCATGGCCTCTGTGTTCCCCCGCTGCACATCTGTCAGACTCCCCGCTTCGGCCGCTGTCAGCCTGCTGCTGCTCCTGATGTTGGTGAGCACCGTGCAGTCCTCTCAAGGCGACAAGGAGCCAGTTTATCGGGACTGTGTGAAGCTGTGTGTCCGGATGAACTGCACTGGAGCTCAGCTGCGGGGCTTTGAGTCCACCCAGCCGCAGTACATGGCGCTGACAGGTGAGTCGTAGCTGGCAGGTGAGTTAAGCTAACTTAGCTGTAGATTTGACTACATCCTTTAGCTACCATCTAACAGGTTGATAGTATTTCCATGCATCCTGCTGGTTTTTATTACCTCTCATCGTTTCTCACGTATGTTGCGTCTCTTTATTCACTTCCTCCTAATATTTTAGGCGCTTAATGGAAATTCTTACAGTTTAAAAACCCATAAAAACTAGTTTTTCTCGCTGAGCGAGAAGCTACATTTTAGTCATTGTCCGTCCTTGTTCACCTAGTTGTTTGTGTGGTGAGCTGAATTAAAACAACTTGCTATTGCTATATACTTGTTGTTATTGTTAAAAATGATGACAAAAGGCCTATTTTTTATTCATTTGTGAAAGCATTTTAAGGGTTAGTTGTTTTTGTATATTTATTTTAAGATTTCCATACAGCTATGTCTTAAAAAGTCTTATTTTGTTTGAAAAAAATCACTTTTAAGTTGGTTTTAAAAATTGGATTTGAAGCCTATTGGTGTCAGGATGTGGAATAAAATGGCAACATAACTTAGATAAAAGTCAGGTTTTTTTATTTGAAGAAGAGTGATTTTTTTTTTTCATTCAACAAACTGATTATTTTTTCACCAAACTGAACTTAACCACCTGTGCCAACTTTTAAATTTTTCTGTGCGTATCTGTCTCCCAGGCTGGACGTGCCATGATGACTGCAGATATCAATGCATGTGGACCACTGTGGGTCTTTACCAGGCTGAGGGTTACAGAGTCCCACAGTTCCACGGCAAGGTTAGTCCTTCTAACAGAGAGGCCTGGAACATGCTTACATCATACGGGTGAAAATGACTCCTCCATGGGAGTATAATGTGAAATAAAGGCTGTGTTTGGTTTGCTCCCAGTGGCCGTTTGTTCGTTTCCTGTGCTTTGAGGAGCCGGCATCGGCGCTGGCGTCTCTGCTCAACGGCTTGGCCTGCCTTCTCATGCTGCTGCGCTATCGGAGCACGGTGCCACGCCAGAGCCCCATGTACCACACCATCAACGCCTTCTCCCTGGTCAGTTATTGGGAATAAATAAAGAAGAATACGTTTCTTCTGCTAATTCTAACCTCAGCGTGTGTTTTTATTTAGGTATCCCTGAATGCGTGGTTCTGGTCCACAGTGTTTCACACCCGGGACACTTATCTTACTGAGGTAACGCTACATTAGGTGTGTCCATTCCTCGTCCTCGAGGGATCACTATCCTGCATGTTTTAGAGGTTTATCTGCTCCAACACACCTGATTTGAATGAATGTGTGATTAGCAGGGTTCTGTAGAACTTGAAGAGGTAATTTAATCACTGAATTAGGTGTTGGAGCAGAGAAACAAGTAAAACAGGCAGAATAGCAGCCCTCGAGGACCAGAACTGGATTCCCCTGATCTAGATACAAATATTTTCTTACCATGATCTGTAGCCAATTACTGGTACACAAATCCAAAACAATGAAGTGACTGCAGCTTAAGCTACTTTTTATGGCTTTTCACTTAATTTACTGTTAAATGTAAAACAAGAATCAACAATCACTGTGTTCTTTTGTGGTGAGTAGAAAACTGCTAAAATAGACAGCTTGACCGGTCTGAGATCAACTCTTGTTCTTTTGTTTGCTAATGAGCTTAGCAAATCAGTAACATCTTAATACCATTAGTGACAAACTGTTGAGCTCTTTTTTGTTTTCTGTTAACCACAGGAGCTCTCTGTTCATTTTAATTTGTGTCGGCAATAAAGATGATTTTTTTTTTCTTTTCCTTCTTTTAGAAAATGGACTATTTTTGTGCAACAGCAGTCATTCTTTATTCAATCTACCTGTGTTGTGTCAGGTAAGCACTAAATCTGGGATTACCGCCAGTTCTTTGTTGGCGATAATAGTTTCTGTAAAGTAATAATCCAGTGAGGTTTAATTATTGGTTTGCTCGCTTTGGGATAGAATTTACGGTTAGCATTTTGGGTGAGCATTCAGCATGTTCACTGTTGCACGTGAAAGGAAAAACTATTGAGTTTATCAAGAACATGGTGATGTGAATATTACGATTTTTAGCAGCAGGGAAAAGAAACAATTATTTTAGCACGAGTTATGTCCGTTATTTATTTGTAAATTAATGCAAATGCTAAACTGCTCAGCAAAATATTAGTTCTGCTATTAATGGGTTAGTGGATGAGCAGAACTGTGCCCATCACTAAGGATGGACGATATTAGGAAAACCTGCGATGTGCGATAACAATATGACTTGCTTTAAATTAATAAATACATTACTATGTAGTGTTGATGTCTTTCTGTTCTGGGTTCAGAGCAAAACAAAAACTAATCATTTCTATTTCAGCATGATTTTTTTTTAAATATGAAGAGATCCATCCAATTGACCAAATACATAAAGGGCTCCATTTGATCAGTGAAATACTTCAAGCATATTGCACAGTCTGTTATTGCGATGATAATACATTTTGAATATATTGTGCAGCCCTACCTACCACTGTTGAGAAGTAAAAGAAAACTAAACAATGATGTAATTTTTCTTTCAGAACTTTGGGTCTGAGGCAACCTGGAATATCCAGCATGGTGGGAGTTTTCCTCATCTTGATCTTTACGTCACACGTGTCCTACTTGACTTTCGTCAGCTTCGACTACGGCTACAACATGGCTGCCAATGTCACCATCGGTATTCAAACGTTCACTAAAGTCCTATTTGAACCAGAAGTAACAAATGATTTACTAGAAGGAATGTATGCACTAAATGCATCATTAGTATTTTAGGTTTGATCAAAGTCTTGGTATAATGTTGGCATAAAAACCTGTTTATTCATATTTCCTGCAACATGAATATTTAAATGTCTGGGGTTTTAAGTGTATGTGTTCAGCTCCGTCTCGTTTTTTTTATTATTATAGATGAATAAATGTTAGTAAACCTGAATGTGTTTATATAGCATGTTCTTTTTAAAGTTTTCATTAAGATTACATGTTTATTCTGTGTAATACAAAACAAGAATGCACAGCCTTGAAGTATTCTGCTTATTTCCCATTAACAATGAGAACATTTTAACTTATTTTCCCTCTTGGATCAGTCAGTTACCGACCAAATTTACTGCTAACATACAGTTTTTGACTTTCTCCTCCACCCATGTCCTGTCCCCCCCACCCCCTGTCTTCAAAGGCATGGTGAACCTCCTGTGGTGGTTGTGTTGGTGCTGGCAGAACCGGCGGACGCTCCCATACTGGTGGAAGTGTGGCCTGGTAGTGCTGCTGCTTCACGGGCTGGCCCTCCTGGAGCTGATGGACTTCCCCCCGCTGCTCTGGATCTTAGACGCTCACGCCGTCTGGCACCTTAGCACCATCCCGGTGCACTTCCTTTTCTACAGGTTTGTCCTGCTGACGTCGTAGGTTGTATGTCAGAGAAGATGTCAACTGTTGCTTTTACACTACCGGTCGAAAGTTTTAACTTGCCTTTGTACCCGTTTATTGGACTTGAGCTGCTTGAATCTCAAATTGAAAAACTGGGAAAATGAGAGCGTTCTAAAACTTTTGACTTGGTGTGTATCTTATGAAGTTAAATAAGTTGAAATACCTCATCTTTGCTCCATTCTGTCTCCAGTTTCCTGATAGACGACAGCCTCTACTTACTAAACACAGAGAAGATGGGTGTTAAAGTCGAGTAGGAGGAGCCCATCGCCTCTTCATCACGCCTCCACCCTAACACCTCTTCAGTCGGGGCAGCCAGACACCTGAACTCTGACATCGCTCAGCCTCCCAGATGAACCGCATGATACCACTGACTTTGTTTACATTTTATTTCATTTGAAGAAATTGTCATGAAGGTTTCTTGTTCTATTTCGCCTTGCACTGCCATGTGTGCTACTTTTACTGTAATATGGGAGTGGGGGGTGGGAGTACTCAACCGCCAGCTGCTCTCGAATCCTGTTTATCGGGTTATTTTGTAAAACTCATCCCCTGAACTCCTGACGATCACACACTCCAACCCGATCGCAGTTTTCAGCAGCTGGCGTTAGATGGCAGCAGATCAGTGGTCAGTTCTGTCCGTTCATGTGTTCATCTGTGCCAAAAGGAAGTTGCCAGCTGATTTTTTTTCTAGAAAGAGGTGGAAGAGACTTTATGTTGGAGGCTTTTACTTTTTTTAACCATCACTCCTTTATTTGTGCCTGTTGTTTCACTTGCTGCTTTTGTTTCTCTTCTATTTTTACTTTCATAGTTTTTGCTTTATTCATCTGCCTTAGTTGATTTGAAGTCTAATATTTTGACCAATATGTGCTTTATTCTGCTGACTTCATTTCATCTGATTTTGATTTTATTTATTTTTTGGGGGATTAAGCGTGAGTCGCCTGCTGATTGAGATGGGGGGAAAAAAAAAATACTTTTATTCACCTGGATTGCCTTTTTTTTGACGTGAGGAATGACCCAAGGTTACAGGAAGATTTGAGCAACTTTTCTCCACAGTTTCTAACAAACCCTGAGTTTAAGTGTAAAACCTGAGTACTCGAAATGAAACACACAAACACACTCCTACCTGTCTAAACACTGGATCATAACCTGCCTCTCAGTTAATGTTATTTATTTAACCTCCTGGAACTGAATTCATTCCCGTGTTTTCATCTCTCTGAGCTTTACTTCTACATGTGCACTTTACGACTGTGTGTTCAGACTCCAGCCCATGCCTTTGAGTGAGAACTGAACAATCAGCAATGTGTGTGTGGTTTTTCTGGACTTTGTGTTGTCATGAACTGAGTTGCTTTGTGTTTGTGTGTGTGTGTGAGAGAGAGAGAGAGAGAGAGAGAGAGAGAGAGAGAGAGAGAGAGAGAGAGAGAGAGAGA
>JARVJO010000125.1:9111957-9143356 GCA_031762555.1 Cynodonichthys magdalenae | reverse complement strand
AGAGAGAGAGAGAGAGAGAGAGAGAGAGAGAGAGAGAGAGAGAGAGACTTTGCTGGATGGTTCTTTTGTGTGTTTGAGTTGTGTGTGAGAAAATTTCAGAAATGTAGCTTTGTAATGAGGTTGAAAGATCTAAATTAAATCATATCAAAGATTTTTCAAAAAATCTATTTTTTATCCTCCGATCATGTATTTGGTTTCTAAAAGGTCAAAATTATCAAATACTGTTGCACCGTTTCCCTGATTTTTTTTTTCCATTAGTGTTTGTTGATTAATGAGTTAAAGTTATTTTGGTTATTGTTCATTTCGGTCTTCACTCACTCCTGTGCTGCCCTCTGCCTGCTGCCCTGTGCACCATCACCTCTTCAACTGAGCACACTTTTCCTCATATCTAATATCTGACCCAAAAAAAGGTGTGGATTAAATAAAAACTGTCTTTGTTGATAAGGTGCTTAGTTTTGATGTGGGTTTTGTTTTGTCTACACTCGAAACCTGCAAACCGAAATTGTTCAACATGTAATTCTTGTGTAAAACTACAACCGGTATAACTTTTCACAGATCTGAACTGTTCATTTAGTTTTGTTTAGTTACAGTCATCCAGTCTTGTATTCTAGAAATCAGTATAAAGAAATTTAATTGCTCCATTTAGCAATGTTTGCCAACATTTTGTAATTCTTTGCTGCCCTGTTTTTATTCAAGCCATTTCAAAATGTATATAATTAGAAGGATTTGCCTGCTTAAATAAAGGTAAAGCTTAGCATTCCTTGAAGAAATACATATCACTATCCAATGGTTCTTGAGGTATTTTGCTCCAAACAAACTGGGTTGGCGTCAGCAGAGCAGACATTTCAGATGAGATGGTCTACAGTTTTTCTGTGCTTCAGACTTTAGTTTAAGATCAGCTCTAGAAAACTTGAATTAGTGTGCACATACCCAATATTGTGATTTGTGTTAAAAAATATATCAGTACGATCCCAAAAGTACCTCTAACCCAGGGGCTGAAAACCTCCTTGCCTTGACTGTCCGCTGTCGCAGCTCTTAAGTCAACAAATCAGCTTCTTTTGGACATTTGCAGACCCAGGCTCAAAACCTGATGTGTCTTTGGTGGTTGTCCTTTTTGACAAAAAGCCTTCCTTTTGCCAAAAAAAATCTGCTTAGACATTTCAAATAGCTGCTTAAAACTAGACTTGGGCGATATTGGCAAAAAAAAAAAACCCTCAAAATTATTGTGGCATTTAGCTGATAATATGATTAATAGATGGCAATTGGACTCGCACCTTTTCGACTTTAAATCAGTTACCCTGTGTTCTGAAATTGTACTGACAAATCATTTTTCAAACTAACTTCACATTAACAAGTTGTGAATTGAAATGCACCTTTTCCACAATGTGTGGCAGCAGATCTTTCCCAACACAATATCCCACAGGCTCACGTGTGCTCTTGATAGTGCATTGCACACAAAAATCATCACATGATGGCACTAAATGCAATAATTGCAAAGCTGCACATATTACTTGTTGGTTTTTCTGACTATTAATTGCACAGTATGATTTTGCCCAACCCTATTAAAACTCATTTCTTTTCACTCTTTTCCAAGCCCCATATTGGTTTAGTATCAAAAATTTTAGCTGGAATGTACATTTTTGGTTTGACCAGCACCACTTAACCTTGGAAAGAGTCCAGACTGGTTGTGTTTCTGAGTGAGGAGGTTTTTGTTGTTTGCAGGAGGATGTGGGTGGAGGGGAGAGTGGATAGACGGGAATGAATGAAGTTTATTCTTCCTCCTTCAACTCCTGATCTCTGAGCACAACTGAAGAGCATGAGAAAAGTGGAAGCAATACGGAGAGGCACCAAGATTGAGCAGTGAATTTATGTTTTAATTTTTTATTAAAGGACTGAAAGAGTTACCCAACCTATTGGTAAGGTATACAGACATTGAATTCTTGGGAAATCGATTTCAAGATGGAAAAAAACCCAAATGGCAATAATTTAAAACATAAATGAAATCAGAAGACATTGTGTCTTCCCATAAAGATTTATTTTAAACTTTTAAAGAAAACTATACAGATCTACACCATAAACTTATTTTTGTCACATTTGATCAAATTCTCATCAACAGTTTTTATTGTATCTTCTGAAAAAGCAAAGAAACGTTTTTGATAAAAGGCTGAAATCCAGAATCCACAGGAAATGATTGCCCATCATTTTTCATACCAGAGCTTTAGATTGAAATCATCTTCTGATGAGAAGGGACAGAATATTGATTGATCCAAATGTGATCTCATGCAATTTTATGAGAAATTATGTGATGTGTTAGTGGTTGGAATATGTGTTGAAGATGACTCTCAGCTACTGCAACACCAAATTTTAGCTCAATATCTGTAAAACAAATTTAGTTAGAGATGCTTAGTTAGAAGCACAACAAAATAAATTATTAACCATTGTTTTATGTGGTGGGTTTACTTGGCTGCCCTCTTGAATTTGATTGACTTTATAAGTAATAGGTTATAGTTTCCCTAAAAGTACATACTTATGTATAGTAAAGTATATTTCCTCAAGTGTACTTTTATTAACCAAGTACACTGATATAAATACAGTAGCCAGCAGTTTACCAACAAGTATAGACCTGTTTCTTAGGACTGAATTGGCCCACTTTATGTTTATGAAAATACACTTTAAAGTATTAAAGTCATCTTCCAGGCATGGGCGTAATTTGGGGGTGGGGGTGGGGGGAGGAGATTTGACCTCCACAATAATTTGATCCAGTCAATATGCCCCCTTAATAAAATTACATAATTTCCTCCAACACGATAGAAATTACTTGTTAAGTACACAGTTGCATCTCTCCTGTTGTCTTTAGGTAACTGACCTGATTAAAAAATTTACAGTGTCATATATGAACATTTTAGCATAGGCCTAACTGATGAAAATGACATGCAGCGTTTTGGTCTGCTCTTGTCACATTACGGCCGTATTTGTTGAATCGTGTTGTATTTTTCCGAATCAATTTGTATGTAAATACTGTAGGTAAATACATGTTTTTGGAAAATTTAGAAATTTAGGTATGTCGTATAATACATCCTAAAAATGTAAAATATTTGTTACTTTTGGGAAAAATGGGAAAAATAATTGGTAGAGCTGTTGCCTGTCAGTAAGATTGAAACCTGATCCAGAACCTTTCTGGGTAGTGTTTGCATATTTTCTCCGTGCATGTGTGGGTTTTCTCTGGGTACTCCGGTTTCCTCCCACAGAACAAAAACATGATTGGAAACTCTAAATTATGCCAAGGTGTGAGTGAGAGAGTGAATGGTTGGTTGTGGCCCTGTCATGGACTTGCTACCCATCTAGGGTGTACCCGCCCCTCACTTTGACTGCTGGATATGGTCACCAGTGATTCCCGTGAGGAAGAAGTGGGTTAAGATAATTGATGGATAGATCTGATAAATACATAAAAAGTACTATGAAAGTATACTCTCTTAAATAACACTTGAATACTTTTGTTCAGTTTTTTATGAGATATTTTGCTAACACAAACAGCAGACCACCTTCACCTTTGATGGTTCTTGTTTTTTAGGTTTTGATTAAACTCTGCTCCATTTTAAATGTAAAGATAATGTTTTATGATTATAGTAAAGTTATTTTATGTAACTGCTGTTTGTGTTAAATGTCTCACGCGTACCTGTTTAAGAAAAAGTTCATAATTAAATCATTTATATTTTAGGAGTGCTATTGTTTGTGTTTGTTTTGTGTTTCGATGCCAGTTTTACCTGCAGTTTAAAGTGAGGGCGGGTTGTGCGTCAAAAGCGCCACTCCCCAATCCGTGGCCTTTTCACGGGAGCGCGCTTTACTCCAGCGCGCTTTACTACCAACCAACAGGCAAAGGATTCGTTGGAGGAAGTCACTGAGATTGGGAAACACGGACCTCAAACTCCAGGAAAGGAAGTCAACCCGGGGGAACAAAAAGGATATTAAATCAAAGCGTGTCCTCTTCTCTTTTGGAGCGGTAAAAGGTTTAAAAAACTTTTGGAATATGGACTAAGAGGCGGCGGAGTCTACGCAGATGGAGGCGGCGAGAAGTTTGGTGTTCTTCGGGGCCGTGCTGCTCGGAGTGACGGGCGCTTCGGGCAGGGAAGGTGGGTACATGTTTCCGGTCTTTCGCCGCCCCCAGTTACCGACCCAACACACCCACGCTGTGGGGAAACGTAGTCACTGGAGTCGGGAGGTCATATTTCGGTAAAAATATTCGAGTTTCGTACTGGCCAGGGACCACATTCCTGCCCTGACTCGGAGTCTAGTCTCTGCTGAGACTCGCAGGATTCATGGCTGTGTGTGTGTGTGTGTGTGTGTGTGTGTGGGTGGGGGGGCACACCTGTCAAACAAAGTCTCACGCGACGTTTGGAGTTCAGACAAAAAAAAGCTCTCAGAAACGTGGAGCAGGTTAGTCCGCAGACGAATAGAGACATTTAAAAGCTGCAGGAAGGTTTATTCGTAAACAAACAGGCGGAGCATTGTGTCCCAGTGATCGGGACTATGTCAATTATTCACTCGTGTCTCTGAAGGGGACATTGTCTCACAGAGGACCATTCGTCTCTGAATGCATTCCGGGAATACAAGAAGAGGAAACTAAAAGTTTAGAAAAAAAAGTTCACCTTTTTCCTTAATAACAAACAAACAAAAACTTGTTTTAATTGCATCTGCAGATTATGTTCTTCCTTTTCTAAACTTTACCGCCACTTTCTATCTAATTACCTAAACTTTTTTTTGAGCTGACAGCCTGTGGTGTGCAACCTGTGGCTCTGGAGCCACATGCGACTCTTTAATCCCTCTGGCCCTTTTTTAGCTTTGACCAAAACCTTAGATAGATTTTTTGTTTCTTTCCCCACAAAATAAAAAGCTAGTTTTAGCAGATTTTCTGTCCATTTGTTTGCTTATGTTCTAAACTTCTAATAGAAGGAATGAAACATGCTGACTTGATCATGCATTAATCAACATTAAAAAAATAGCTTGTATTGCATCAGTTATTCAGATATTGAGCAAACATTTTGTGTGGTAGTAGCTGAGAGTCAGCTACTCATTGCACAGCATTTTTGTTTCAGGCTTTATCATCTACTTTTTAAGAAACTCTGTTGGCAAAATATCTCATCTCATCACTACAGATTTGATTAAACTTCTCAGAAAGTAATGTTTTAAAGTACATCTATATCTAATAAACTTTTGGAAGCAATAAAAAAAGAGAGTCATGCTGCGGGAGATTTATTGGATAGAAATTCATAGAAATCTATTTCAGGTCAAATCAGAAATGTCAATAAACTTGGTCAGATGAATTTAAAAGCTTTTAGCTCATGGTAAAAATTCTAACATCAATAAGAGAGTTATTTTTTTATTGACTGGTGCAAGTCAATTTTTAGTGATGTGCAAGATTTAACTTAAAAGCTTTGCAAAGGACAGAATACATAAAACAACACCTTGATTTAAAATCTTTGTACAGAATAAATATTTTCCTGCTAAACCATCTCATTAGAGCATAAACAACTCTCAGGTGTTATGCTGCCCGCCCCCCACCTCCAACGCTGTTGCTGCACAATCACAAACAAAGACTGTAGTCACAGGTGAAGTCATTTCCAAATACATCTGTATTGTTGACAGGAACTGGTTGGTGTACTTTAACCCAGAGCGTTGTTGCTGATCAGTGCAGAGCACTCTGACTGGTTCCCAGAGTTGAGCAATGCACGATCAGGCCCCGTGGATCCACGTCCGCTGTTTTATTCCTAACAAGTAGGCCCCTCTCCGTGGGATCGAACAAGCCTTCTGCAGAGTTCATAACCTTGTCGCTCTTCTGTTCCAAACTCACAGAGCGGTGATGATTAAGTCCTGCTGGTTTTATCTGGTCAACTGAGCCACACATGACTCACAGGTCTAGACTGCGTGATCTAAATCACCCTGATCTGAGGAGGAGACCATCAAGAGGAGCCCTGTCAGAGCATCCTTTACTTTTTAGGACGGAGCTGCAAAACTTTCCTTCATGTTCAGATGAACAAAACATGCTATTGACAGTCACTTTTATAATCTGATTTCCTGTAGACTCACACAAGATCCCCTACTTGGTGTTTTCATGACCCTCATTGGGGTCCTGGCCCCACCTTTGGGAACCACCACTCTAAAGGGATCAACTTTCTGCTCAGGATCTGCACTTATAGTGGAAAAGCAGGATGACATCCTCAGTTTCTAAACTTCTTGTTTCGTTAAACCAACTGTCAAAAACAAATTAAAGATAATTGGTGTTGTTCTTAACAAAACAAAGAATGTTAATAGCTGAAACATTGTTTTCTAGCTAACCTAATGTTTTATGGAGTTTGAGTGTGGAGAGCTGATGCACAACAACAGACAGGAATGGTTGCAATTTTTGGGTTTGACACAGCTTAGTGCCTGAGTCCAGATTTTTTATAGTTTTCTTAAGAAAGTTTGAGATAAACAGATAAAACTGATGCATAGATTAATAAATGCAGCAAAATGTGTTTCTTCTGAGGTGAAGCGTTACTTAAAAGTTATATAAAAGAAGAGTTTCCTTTCAAAGGACGAAATAACAGTTACAGATGGGGAAGAGTGATGAGGTTGGATGAATCACAGGTCTGACATGATGACTAAAAACTCTGAGGAGATCCGGTTGTTGGTACAAAGATGTCCTGACTGATCATTTCTGTCCTGATGATGGTTTCCTCCAGGTATTCTTAGTGTTCCCAAACTCAGGCCACCTGACCTCACTGACCACTTAAATTATTATAACACGGATGTGAATCACATGACCTTTACACTTGTCTCAACACAACTGAAGAGGAGATTTTTTTACCATCAGGATCAAAAGACCCGGTGAAGATATGTATATTTGCCAATATATATTTTTTTGTTTTTTTCTTTGAAATTGAAACGTTACAAAAATAACATTTTTTGTGTCCTTTAATTTGTTTCTTTTCTGTAGATTATTCTGCTATGAAATACAAGTTTTGAGGAGATCAACAGAGGTTCATAAAGTACTTGAAAAAAATAACTAAGTAAAAGTAAAATTACATGAACAGAAAATTACTTCGGTAAAAATAAATTTCACTGATGAGAAAACTACTCAAGTAAAATTCATAAAACTGTTCACAGAAATTGGGAAAGTAAAAGTACTTTTACACACTCCCTAAGAAATAAAATGTTGAATTTACCGAACCAAACTGGTTCCACTAAGCCAGATGAAGTAAACTGAGTAATGTATGTATATTCTTTGCTCAATTTACTTGACTAAGCTTAGTGGAGCAGTTGACATGATTTTGTTGAGTAAATTCGACACTTCAGTTTTTAGAGTGCATAAACATCTTCTTTCATGATGAGTTTGAACATATTTAATTTTGTAATGAATAACTAGGTGTTACATTTTAAAGTAAATAAGTAAAAGTATCTTTTTTAATAAAAAAAATTAAAAATTAATTAAAAAAATTAAAACGAAGTAAAAGTATTTTAAAAAAATTGGTAAAATTACAAATCCTCAAAAACACTACTTAAGTACTGTAACAAAGTAAATGTACTTAGTTACTATAAACCTGTAAAGATCAGTTATATATTATCTTTACAGGCAGCTCAATAATGTTTTTGACCATGTGTTGGTGTCTGTTAGCAAAATATTTAATGAGTCACTTTTGGACTTAATGAAACTTAGGAAATGTTGGATGTGTGTCTTGACCATCACAGTCAACTGATTTTATAAAACACAACAGCGTGAAATCACGTGGAGCTGCCATCGTACAAAACAAATCCTGTTCTTCTCGTCTGTTGAGCAATACCCGTTTTGTTTTCTTTTTCCCTCCATCAGCCGTAGAGTCGAAGAGAAAGAATGTGTTCAGGGAGGTTGGAAGAAAATGTATGTTTTATGTAAGACGTTGCCAGGTTCATGACTGCAGCAGATCTTAATGACTGACAGGTTGTTAAACTGACATCTTGTAGGATCGGCTCGTTCTGTTCAGCTGTGGATGGATCCTGTACCCAGGAGCTGATTGGTTGTTGTGCTGTTTTGTACAACCGTCCCTTTCACCATGACTTTAACTCGGCTACTGCAGTAGCATTGCATTCGTGTTATTGACCGTACTCACTTTGGTAAACACACACACGCACACACACACAGGCACACTCCTTGTGCTAACTGGAACGCTGCCACACACAGGTGTGGCTTCAAGCTGGCTTTCAGTTTTCAATCTTTGACATCAAGCAGTTCACGAGTTTCAGCTCTACAGCGAATAGACTGAGTAACCTCTCTGACATCAAGAACTGTAAAAACAGGATTAATGAAAAAACAGCGAGAGATTAAGCTAAATGCAAATAATTAAACTGATAAACCAGTTTCAATATCTTATCGTTTACGACAAATCAGCTGTTTTATATACTTGCACATAAAATTTAGCGTTGCTGTGCAAAATTCTTAAATTTTCTTTAATTTAAAATTTCTTTCCCCAACTTTTTAAATGAGCACAACTCAGTCAGTTTTACAGATATTTGACTAAAATTCCACGTGGTAGTAGCTGATCATCATTCATAACAGATGCCCTGAGCATGACCTTGTAATTTAAAAAGTGTACCTTTGCAATACAAATGCTTTAGGCTGAATTTCTTTACACCGCAACATTAAAGCTGTGACTATTCAATTCTATTTTAACACTATATTTGTTTATTAGTAATTAATGATCTGCTAACAGCATTTGATCAGCTGAGCTCATACAGGAAAAGAATCAGAAAGCAAAAACATGTTGATGCCCAAAGAAACACCTGAGTGGAGGTTTCCAGGAAGCTGCTGCCAGCTGTGCAGAAGCCAACGCTAAACCATTAAACTCTGTTTGCGTGTGTGCATGAGCGTGATAAATATTGGCAGGTATTATTGTTTTCGTCTGTCATCTGCCTGACACGGCGATCTTCTTATGAACTGGAAGTTACAAGTTGAACGCAGCCCCGCTCTTTGTTCTGAGTTGGTACACAAAATGTGTCGTCTTTTAGCTATGCAACAAAACACGTTTCTGTGAGTCGACGACTCCTCTCAGGATTAGGTAACATTTGACAGGCGGTCAGATTTTACCGTGAAGAAAACAGACGAGTTTTAGATAACTGAACTGACTAAAAAGTAAAGTGTAAAATACTTCTGACGAAGGTGAGGGGTGATGTGACAGCGGGCAATCGGGGCAAAGCGTGTGATAAGAGGGGGTATTTTAGGCTGCAGGGATGGAGGAGTGGGCAGCTCCTCACAAGGCCATGCATAAACACAAGCGTTGCTGAGAGACTTTTGGCAAGAACACAATATGGGGATAAAAAGAGGGGGGGGGCTAGAGTTGCTCAGTTGGGCTTTTTGTCTCCACACGTTTCCTACATCCAAGATCTTCTACATTTTAAGGGAATCTGTTCCTTTTTTTAAGAATTTAAAAAATACCCTAGTTTAAAAGCTAAGATTTTCCATGATGGCATCATTGAACAGAATGAATAGTCATTTAATTCATTTGACTCAGCTGACTCCTGACTACTGGGTGTGTATTTTTGGCAGCAGCCATGTTAATCATAGACCATTTGCTGCAGGAGCCTGTTGCCAGATTTAAATACAAGTCTTATTTGTGATTTATTGGCAAACACTTCATAGCTAATTTGTTGTTGCGAGCGTTGCATCATCAGAGGAAAACGTTACACGAGACAGACTCGCATACTTACTAAGATTTCTTAAAAATCACTCAGCTGTTGGAACTTCCTGAGGCATTTGAGTTTGTGCGGCGGTGAGGGGCTCAATTAAGAAAAGTGTGATCAAAAGGCTGTTTGGAAAGAAGCCAGAGGAAGTAATTTATATGTTCCAAAGAGGAGGGACTGTCCACTGTGTGACTGCCTGCCTGCTGAGGAATGGCAGCTATGTGTCTTCAAAAAGCCCCCCCCCGTGAACTGTAACGCTGTGTGACCCTGAACGTTAATGCTCTGTGTGACCCTCTGCGGGGGAGTCTGTGCTCTCGGCTTCCAGTGCAGAATATACACTCTGAGAGGCAGAGCATGTGGCTTGTGTTTCAGAGCGTCTCTTCAAGGCTGAGTGGGAGCCGTTCAGTCAGTCATAGTCTAAAGCTGCAATAAATGTTAAACATTTATTGTTGTTGAAAGGTCCAGTTGTGCAATATCAACATATGTGGATGACAAAAAGTCCTCTGATGGCCTGATTTAGATTGTAGAACCTGAGATGAATGTGTGTTGTGATCACATGGAAAAGAAACAAGGAAAAATGTGTATATTTATCCCAATGAGGCATGGGGCCAGGATGAGATAAGCAAAAGTATCACAGTTCTAAGCGAATCAAAACAAAAAATTGAAAACATATCTTTGCTTTTAAGACAAAAACTAAAGTTTCTTAATTGATTCAAGCAATTTTCAACAATGATGAAAGTGTTTTTCAAGTTCTGCAGCCCAGTCTACATTTTTTATCCATGTGTTTGACAGTAAAATATCTGTTCAATTCACGAGTTTAAATACTTTCTTGTTTAGAGTAGTTCTGTTCAATTCATTTAAGTCTGTTGGTTATTTAAATTTACTTGTTCAACTAGAGTTAAGTATTTGCTACCATCCCAGTCATCTCGGTGCTTTTTATAAACTTCAAATGTTTTGACAAAAGTAAAGGAAAAATGTGTTCTTCTGAGGATAATAGATGTTTTTTGTGTGTCTTGCTGGGTCACTAAGAGGGGCTTGTGTTATCTGTGTTACAGTGTGTCTGGGTACAGACATGAAACTAGCCCTGCCCTCCAGCCTGGAAAATCACTACCAAATCCTGAAGCTCCTTTACACTGGATGCCAGGTCGTCCATGGCAACCTGGAGATTACACACCTTCATGGAAACTCAGACCTCTCCTTCCTGCAGGTACCACTGAAGTGAACGTCCTCACACATTACAACCATAAAACCTGGAACTAAGTAGTGTTTATGTTTATTAGCTTGGTTAACCTCATTGTGTCTTCATCAGTCTTTGTTTTTGAATTTGTATTTTTTTGTATGTTTGTTTTTTGCCCTTCCCTCACCAGGAGATCAGAGAGGTGCAGGGTTATGTACTCATTGCACATGTCTCGGTGAGCTTGGTGCCTCTGGACAATCTTCGGATCATAAGAGGCAGCCAGCTGTACGATTCCAGCTATGCTCTGGCTGTGCTGGATAACACTCTGGCCAATCAGGGCCTGAGGACCCTCCGGCTTCGTAACCTCACAGGTCAATTCAAAGATTAGTTCCTCTGTTTGTTTTGCCTCATCGTTTTTATCTTTATCTGCTTGCAGCTATATTCCTACACACTGCAAGAATTTAAAGCGCAAAGTTCATATTTCCTGTGATGCTTCGTCTGTCCTGCAGAGATCCTGTTGGGTAGCGTGTATATTTGGGGGAACCCCCAGCTGTGCTTCCCAGACCCCCAAAGCATCAACTGGAATGACACGTTAGACAAAAAAGACATCAAGTCCGTACCACACAAACTGCAATTGCGGGCAGCTACTTGTAAGTAACTGACTGGTTTGAAACGTTGAGCCTCTGCCAGTGAGGCACAGAAAAATAAACATCAGACAAATAGAAAAAAGGCTCCTACTCTTTTAATGAAGAACATCCTCAGGATGGGAACTTGGAAATGCTGGCATTTCAGCAGCTTTTAACCAAATGAATTTTCTGCCACTTTGTGATTTAAAGGGCCAATATCATGTGTTTCTCAGGCATATAATTTAATCCTATACCATATTAAAGTAACTATGTCGACTTCAGTTGTTATGAGAATGCTGTTTATATGTATAAATCAAAAACAAATTTGACAGCTGTTTCTAAACACCTTGAAATTGGCCTCTGTCTCTTTAAGAATCCAATAGATTCCATCACGCCCATTTCTGCTCGTCATCACAACAGCTTCATGCCGTTTAAAACCTGGAGCGTTGTAGCCTATTTTGTTGTAATAATAATAATAAAAAAGCAGCAACATTAGTTTTGGAAAATGGCTACTCAGAATACAATTGAACCTTACCGCCATTTTCTGAAGAACCGGAGTGAGTAGAGAGGTGACGTTTCAGCTTGGTAAGATCTAGTCATCCTCACGCACACACATATTAAGCTAATGTTAAGCTAATTTATTTATTGCTAAAATGTGGTGTAAGCCAACTAAAGGACACAGATCGTAATATAAGTAACTAATGCTAACCGTAGATCACAGATAGACCAAACAAAACAATGCGAGTTGTTTTTCAGCTGACAGTGTTTGTGTCCTTCTGAGTGGTGGAATTGCATCAATCGTCTTTTAGTGATGTTGTGTATTAGTCCACTATTAAATTCCTTTTTGTTCAGAAAGCTATCATCTGTAAAGTGGCTCGCACAAATATATAAGTAAATATTTTCGTTTTCGTCGAAGGGTTACTTCCAAAAATGAAATCAGACTATTTCTTAAGAACCCTGTCATCCTTGGCATCTGAAAATACATTTCCTCAAAGGCAGTTTTTAATCCAAAAAGGACTAGACTGAGAAGTATTACGAGCTCAGCAAAAGCGCGGTTTCACCAGTTGTTTGCTAGTTGTTGCTGCTGATAGCCTGCAGGAGTCATGGGGGAGGTGTGTTCTGTGATGAGGAAGCTCGGCTTGGAGACACAGCCCAGAGGAGGAGCTGCTCCTAAAAGGTGGTTCTAGGACCAACCAGCCGTTTTTGTTCTCCTGAATAACTACCACAAAGCAATACTCTGTATGTTTTTTGATGAGGGGATAACATCACAATTAGAGATGCACCGATCCACATTTTTTCACTTCCGATCCGATATCTGAATTTTTTATATCGGCCGATACTGATACTATTCCGATACCATAGCTCTGTTTTGCGTTGCAGAAACAGTATTTTTTGTCTGAGCGAACATCATTAATGTAATGGAACAAATTTTAATCTAATAAACCATTATTTGACAATTATTTGCATCCCTAACTCAAACACTGTAAAACTATAAATTAAAAGCTAAACACCCAAAAATACACCTTAGTTCAATCCAAACAAGCTGGATATCAGATTTCATGACTCACTCTGCTCTCCAGATCACCACCAAACTTCATTCAACTTTCGCGTCTTTTTCTTTCTCCTTCTGCAGAATTTAGGCTCTTGACAAATATTTCATGCCTCAGTCATAAAAAAGGTGATGATTGTTTGTTCGGCTCGAGATCAGGCTGAGACTGATGGAGAGTTTTATCCAGTCTGTCGTGTTTCCTGGTGCCTCGCGCTCTGCTCGCGCTGCAGCAGCAATACGTTGAAAATGACGATCATTTACAGAAAAAAAAACATGTCGGATATTCTTTATCATAACTTTGGTTTTACTTGACCTATCAACACAATTGAAAAAGTGGTGTATAGTTCGAAGTCTCTACTTTTAAACACACATAGTCATGTTGTGAAAAGTCAGGTTAGCTACAGAGCTTCTCCCCTAGTAGCTAGCGGCAAACTGTTTGGATTTCCTGAACGGAGGGCGGTCTCACTGAGACTCGCCTCGGTTCAGGAAATCCCCTCTCCCTCCACGGTTTGTAGCCACCTAACAGAGAAGCCAGCCAGAACTCTCTTCTGGAGTCATTTCAGCAGACAACATTAATAGCACAGACAGCGCTCATGGATCAAAAATCTTCCCGTGTTGGATCGAAAAAATCCGATCCGTTAATTATGTTGGTATCGGAGCCGATACCGATACTGGATCGGATCGGCCCCATCCCTAATCACAATATGATGTAAAGCTAAAAAAAAGTTTATTACATGATATTGCCCCTTTAACATCTAACTCTCTTTAATACATGTATATCTTTATCTGTGAAATGTCTTGTCTGACCAGAAAGGTTTGGGTTTTACATGATTGGTCACTTGCATCAACTCCAAGATGTGTCAGTCCAGCCATTCACATCCCTGCATAAAGTTTTGTTTTTGCTTTTCAATCCCTCACCTTCAAAATGACGTCTTACTGTTAGCTCACAGACAATCACTCTTTTGTCCGTCTTGTTTTTTACTTGTATTTTTTTAAGCATAATGCTTTCGATTTGACTCCTTTCTTTTTCTAGTTGTGCATTTCCTCTTGTATGTATTTGGCTTTAAACACAAGTCAACCGGGAACAGCAAACAGCTTTGGTAATGCGCTGTCTGAAGTTTTCTCTTTTAAAGAGATTTTAATCATCTTTTCCATTGTTTCAGCTGACGGCTCTCTTTTTGGGACCATGTTCCCGGTCTGTCTGCCAAGTCCAACAGCCAGTTATTTTCTGCTTGTTCTCCCTTTTTAAAATCAGACATATTTGTACAGTTCTTAGTTTCAGCGTGATTCCTTTATTTCTCTACTAGGGCTAACAATTATGATTAATCATCAGTTTTATTAAAATGTATTTATTTGCTTGGGTATGTTTTACAAAGACAAAGCTCTGTCTATACATATTTTTTTAGACTAAAGCACTGAATAAATGCCTACGAAGAGAGGGAACATATGTTTCTATCAAAGCTTTTAGGGTTTGATATTCAGTTCTGATGAAGCTTTACGGACAAATCTGCCACCGTGACTGTAGACATCTGAGGTTTTTTTTTTCTCTTTGTTAAACTCTGAGAAGAGTGTGCTCAGATTTCTTCTATTGTTTCCTCCCCGGTAAAGGTCCAAGTTGTTCTCCTAAATGCGATGGAAGGTGCTGGGGAGAAACTGCGCAGGATTGCCAGACGTGTGAGTTTAAATCGCAATTGGATTGAACAGTGTGATTTTTAATAAGGAAAGTCTGGATTGCTAAACGTGCTGACTTTTTGTGTTCTTCATTTAAAGTAACTCGAGTTAACTGTGCGACTGGTTGCCTGCGATGTAAGGGTCCTTCTCCTAATGACTGCTGCCACAGACAGTGTGCTGCAGGCTGCACCGGACCCAAAGACACAGACTGTCTGGTAAGAGTTACACACACTTTTATCCACGCACTAGTCTCCTGAATTCGTCAAAAACATAATTTTTTTTTTTTTAAATCCTCGCTGAACATGTCCTCCTTCCTTTTGTCACATCAGGCATGTCGTCACTTCAACGACAAAGGCGTGTGCAAAGAAAACTGCCCTCTTCCCACCACCTACGACCAACTCGCCTTTCAGAACAAACCCAACCCCAACAAAAAGTTAAACTTCGGAGCCACCTGCATCGAGAAGTGCCCCTGTAAGAACTCATTAAATGAAACATGAAATGCACCTGAAGCTGTTTAGCGTTTTCCGTTTGGCTGCCCTTTGAACACCTTCTCTCCCTCTCTGTAGATAACTACCTGGCCATGGAGGTGGCCTGCACTTTGAATTGCCCCAAAGCCAATCAGGAAGTTATCATCATCGAGCCTGACGGCAACGAGACGCAGAAATGTGAAAAGTGTGAAGGAGATTGTTCCAAAGGTAGTGTGAGTCGCACATTTAGACACTGCATTCATTTAATAAAAGTTTGTTCAATTAAAACCAGCAGAATCTCTACTACACCGATGCGTTAACAGCTAGTCAGATAGAGGCAATAAACAAAAGGAGATTGTTTCCTATGAAACACAAATTTCATAAGTTTTATCTGGTAGTTCATACAATTTATTTAATAAAATTTTACAAATCTATCAAATCTGGTAGAAATAATATAACATTGCTCCATGTTGCAGTATAAGTGCTACAGCTAGCTGCTGCTGCTATCAATGCTTATAAATAACAATAACAATAATTTTTTTTTCTTTCGCAGCCTGTTACGGTCTGGGGATGGATAATTTTGGTGTTGTGGGCAATCAAAACGTCACCATGGTAACGTCGGCCAACGTCGAGCAATTCACCAAGTGCTCCAAGATTTTCGGAAGTCTTGCTTTTCGTCCGCAGAGCTTCGAAAGGTAATGAAAGGCAGATCACAGTTTAGAACTTTAGGTTTTTAGTAAAGATTTTATCAGTGCTTTATTTATTTTATTTTTTTACAACATTCAATAAATGAAATTGACTCTTGGGGCATTTTTTTGGTTTGAATTAGGGACCCTGTGACCAACACCTCTGGCCTGACTTTGGAGCAGCTGAGTGCTTTCAGGAATCTGGAAGAAATCACAGGTATCAAGTGCTTATCAAAAAATATTTCATATAAATTGAATCTGGATCATTTAATCTTATTTTTTCTTATATAAAGCCACTCATATGTCTAATAATTCTTGCCTGAATTTTGTGTGCAGGGTATTTGTACATTGATGCGTGGCCGGATGAACTGACTGACCTCTCTGTGTTTGAGAATCTAAAGGTGATCCGAGGCAGGATGCTCTACATGTAAGTCCTTTAAAACCTGCTTTAGTTAGACCACACACCGCACTGTTCTGTGGTGCTTTTTGTTTTTATATTGTAATTTTTACTATAAGCTTTAATGTCATAAAACTTCTTTTTGATCACATTTTGCCTAAAAAGGTACAAATAAATCAAAAAGTTCTCAACTGTTGGAAATAAACAGTTGAATTTATTCCAAATATGGGATTCATTTCTCTGTCTCGTGCGTCACTGCATGCCACAGTGTCCGTGTCCGTCTGCTCACACTGTGTCTTTGTTTGCACTTGTTTTTTCTCCTTCAATCTGGTCTCTTTCATGGCAATAAATGCTAATTATTAGCCAGCTTGTGTCTCTGACGTGCAGCACGTCACAGAGTCTCAGAGATGCACTATAATATTTTACCTACAAAGTGTTGTTATTGTTCTTTGTTTTAAAATAAAATCTACTCTGGCTGATGTCATTGGCAGTTTAGGCTTTGCATTCAAGTTTAAAAGCTTTGTTTTGTTTCTGGACATTTACGAAATCTAAAAACTGCAATTTAATTTCTGGTTACATGCAGCCTCCTCTTATGTGTTTAGGGGGGTGTTTTCACTCGCCATCCAGAATCTACACATCCAGTCTCTTGGGCTGCGCTCACTGCGCCGCGTCAGTGGAAGTTTGGTCTTGTTGTACAACAACACACAGTTGTGCTACACCAGTCCACCAGCCTGGAGAACTCTATTCCACCCCACCCAGGGCCCCCATCTCATCGTCAGCCACAACCAGAACCCTCAAGTCTGTGGTATGGTAACGAACATGTTTGTCGATGCAACTGTATGCAAACTAAAGATGTAAAGCAAGTATTTTATTGAAATCTAGCTGTGAAGAAAGCAGTTTGAGCAGCAATTTGTTGCACCTTTAATATTAGCAGTTTATGAAAATGCAGGGTCCTGAAGAGGAAAAGTATCAAAAGGCTGAGCTATATGTTTGTTTTGTTTTGTCTGTTTGTGTTTTTAGAGAGTGAGGGGCATTTTTGTCACTCCCTGTGTAAGGGGGGCTGTTGGGGTCCGGGGCCCAGCCAGTGCATGTCCTGCAAGTTGTTCTGGCGTGGCACTGAGTGTGTGGAGCAGTGCAACGTTGATCAGGGGTAAGTGTGTTTGTGCAGGCGTGTTTGCAGTAAATCAGTAAATTAGCCAGCTGATGATTTCCTTCAACGATAACTGTTGGTAATAAACCTGAACGTAAAACACAAATTTGAGATGTAGAGTCTGAAAGGCCGACAATAGATTCATTTTGTCCTGTCAAACTGGTCACAACACCAATAAATCAATATGAAAGCTTTTATTTTTAAGTGTCCCCTCTGGCCGTGTGGAACAAACAGATTCTGATGATATGATCTATATGTACTGACTCGATGCGTTTACAATTTAGGGAAGAGTTGCCTCAGACTGATCCCTGCGAGACACCAAAGGCTACACGAATGATGCTAAAAGTTGTGCCATTGTAATCTATTGAAGGTCATTTTTTAATTACCAAGCAGATAAACTGATTTGAACTGAAGGTTTTTGTTTTAGAGCTGCAGGACTCATTATGGTCTTACATAATTAAATTACTCATTAATTAGTTTTGCTGATTGTTAGTTTTGTGTCTTTTATTTGATGTATACCAAATTAAAATGTAAAATAATGTGTGCTTCTGTGGAAATATTTATGTGAATTCAATCAGTTTCAGCAGGATATTTGCAGCGGGCATCCTCGTGATGTTAGATGAAAGTATCTGACAGATGTCAGACTCTGTGTTACGCAGTATTTTAGACTCACGTTGTGTTGCAGGGCTACACGCGAGTACAGAAACGGATCTTTGTGCATCGCCTGTCATAAAGAGTGTCGACCTCTGAACGGCTCTTTCTCCTGCCTCGGCCCGGTAAGACATGCAGGTGTATCAGTTGAAATCAGTTTAACCCATGTTAAGTCCAAGTATTGTATTCCAACTGTGCATTAGGGCCACTAGAAGAAAAACTGTTTTTTTATTTTGGTTTTATTTCTTAGTTTCAGCATTAAAGTTGCAGTAATAATATTACTGACAGAAAATAGTATGTTTACAGAACTAAGCTGGAGGAAATGAACCCCACTGTGCCGCTGAACTCAGTTTGTTACATTTATTGTTAATTTTTAGTGTTATGGATGCGCTCTCACTTAGTTTACTATGAAATCACATGCAGTTTTTTTTTCATTTTCTTGAACCAGTTAGAGGTGCGGTTTATTACTACCGCTGCAGCAGAACTCATAAAACTTGTTTCAGTCCTTCATAATAAAAGTATCAAACACTTACGCAGAGTACCATCCTCCTCAATCCTCTATAGACATTTGAAGCTCACAAAAAGCAGCTTGCATCATTGTTCCTCAGTAAAACAAATACTGCACCATGACTTTATAAAGTATTTAGAGTTCTACACTCAGTCGATGGGGTTGAGACACTTATTGTGAAGGATTAAAACGAGTTCTGGGAGTTCTGCTGCAGCAGGAGTAACATGGCATCTCAGACTGGTTCAGCTTAAAACCTGTGTGGAATTTTGTAGTTAAACCCAGTTAAAAGTGTGTTTATAACCCTTGTAAACAATAATAATACCAAACAAACAAGAACAGGAGCACAGCGGGGTTCACTTCCTCTGACTTTGTTTTTGAAAAAAACAAAACTTTTTTTTGTCAACATTGTGACTTTTTGCTGTCAATATCTACACTTTAATCCTGATATTTCAACTTGACCTCGAGACTAAAAAGAAAACTTTTTACTTTTCTTTTCTGAGTGGCCCTAATTCTCCATCATAGAATGATTTGTGGTTTGAAAAGTATTTTAAAATAAATGAACATGACATGAAATTTTGTTGTTCCTGTTTTCAGGGTGCAAATGATTGCATGGAGTGTCAACATAATCAGGACGGAGAGTTTTGTGTGGATCGCTGTCCCAGTGGCATGAAGAAAGACCGTCAAATGTTGTGGAAATACAGCAATGCCACGGGACACTGTCTGCCCTGCAAAACTAACTGCACTCCGCCGTGAGCACAATCAGACTCGCACAAACATTAGATTTGTCTTAAAATGCATTTATATTGAAACTTCATTATTTTTTTAAGCTGCACTGACATAGACATTGATGAGAGAGGCTGCCCCATTGATCATAGAACAGGGTGAGCTGTAAAACACTGTTCTCTGGGATTTATTTACATTTTCATTGTAAGACACAAGAGCAACGAAAGCTGTTTCTGCCCCATTCAGACTAGGAACAACCATCGCCGCTGCAGTGGGTGGAGTCGTGCTGTTCTTCATCCTGCTGGCTCTGCTGGTCTTTTATCTGAGAAGGCAGAAACAGTTGAAGAGGAAAGAGACGATGAGGAGGTACCTACAGGAGCACGAGGTGAGAGCTGAGGACAATGAGTTTATATCACAGTTTAATCTGAAGCTAATCTGCCTTCTTCCTGCCTTCGTATGTCAAGCTGGTGGAGCCTTTAACCCCGAGCGGTGCGTCGCCCAATCAGGCTCAGATGCGGATCCTGAAAGAGACTGAGCTGAAAAAAGACAGGGTGCTGGGTGCAGGAGCGTTTGGAACGGTTTACAAGGTGTGTGAGCTAAAAGCAGAGCTGTGGCTTTTTGTTTACTTGAAAACGTTCAGATTTAAGGAGACTCTCTGTGTTTTAGGGGGTGTGGGCGCCTGAAGGAGAAAATGTGACGATACCTGTGGCCATTAAGGTGTTGCGAGAGAACACCTCACCTAAAGCAAATAAAGAAATCCTTGATGTGAGTACAAACCAAAACATCTACATTTTCTGTGAATATGCAGCTTGAACGATGAGTACTGAAAGTTGCTGAAGAAGCCAAAAATGAGTTGTTAAAAAGGCAAAATGTTAGACAAAAGCTAAAGAAACAGTTTGTTAGTAAAGATTTTAAAAGGCAAGTTCAAAGTTAAAAGCAAAAAAGTAGAGAAAAACTAATAGTAGCAAAAGACTAGCTAAAAGTAGCTGAACAATAGCTGAATGCAGTAAAAGACTAGCTAAAGGTAATGATAGGCAAGTTCCAAGGTAAAAGCAGGAAAATAAAGAAAAAAAACTAGTAGCAAAAGTCTAGCTGAAATGTAGGTAAAAGCTAAACGTGGCATAAAGCTAGCTAAAACAAGGAAAAAATAGCTAAAAACTTAAAACGGCCAAAAAGAAAAAGAGCAATATGTTGAAGCAGATTTTGAAGAAGCTGAAGATACACAAATGCATTTAAATAGGGAAAGTATTTTTAAGTAAAGTTAAATGTTTTAAAAGTATAAAAGTCAGAGCACCAGTCTCCTGACTGGAAAAACGTAAGGAAATATGAGAAACAGGAAAACATTGATGTGAATGCTGACTCAGCAGTAATTAACACCTTTGTGGTTCCTCCACCCAGGAGGCCTATGTGATGGCGGGGGTCACCAGCCCGTACGTGTGTCGCCTCCTGGGGATCTGTCTGACCTCCACAGTGCAGCTGGTCACTCAGCTGATGCCGTTCGGCTGCCTCCTCGACTACGTCCGCGAGAACAAAGACCGTATCTGTTCGCAGTTCCTCCTCAACTGGTGTGTCCAGATCGCCAAGGTACACAAACATCTACTTTTGTTTTACAGCAGTATCTTAATGTCAATGTTTGTGTTAAGTTGTAAATTTGTGTGTTTGTCTGTGTGTGTGTGTGTGTGTGTGTGTGTGTGTGTGTAGGGGATGAGTTATTTGGAAGACATTCGTTTGGTCCACAGAGATCTGGCTGCTCGTAACGTTCTTGTAAAGAATCTCAACCATGTGAAGATCACAGACTTCGGTCTGGCCCGTTTGCTAGATATAGATGAGACCGAGTATCACGCTGATGGAGGGAAGGTAAGACGAGTTTGTGTTTGTTGAAGACTGTTCTACCTGCTGCAATGTTTGTTTTTAAAACTGGTGTTTCTGTAATTCCAGGTGCCGATTAAATGGATGGCCTTGGAGTCAATTCTGCACAGGAAGTTCACTCATCAGAGCGACGTCTGGAGTTACGGTCAGTGTCTGTTGGCGCAGTGTTGAACAATGCATCGCTGATCTCCAGTAATAAAACAAACTCTGCTTCACTGTAACTTCCCTCAGGGGTGACGGTTTGGGAGTTGATGACGTTTGGCTCCAAGCCGTACAACACAATCCCAGCGAGGGACATCCCAAGCGTTTTGGAAGGAGGAGAGCGGCTTCCCCAACCTCTGATCTGCACCATCGACGTCTACATGATTATGGTCAAATGTCAGTGCAGCTGCACGGATTGTTTTAGATTTCAAGTTTTCACCAAATCATTTATTTACTTGTTTTATTACATGTGTTCCTGCTTTTGCTTTTTCTTTTTGCCTTTATTCTGGGTATAATAGTAGTTTTTATTTGTGTTTGTGTTGCAGGTTGGATGATTGATCCAGAGAGCAGACCCAAGTTCAAAGATCTGGTTCAGGATTTTAGTCTCATGGCAAGAGATCCATTTCGATATTTAGTCATTAAGGTAATTGTGAAATCGGTGCTGTTGTATGACCTTGTATTTAGGTGTCATTAATGTTTGTGTGCATGTTTTTATTTTATTCCAGGACGACGAGCAGATGAGCCAGTTCAGCCCCGTGGACAGCAGGTTTTACCGGATGCTTCTGGAGGAAGGGGACAACATGGGAGAAATAATGGATGCTGAGGAGTATCTGGTTCCTCAACCAAACCTCTTCCCCAGAACTAATGGAGAGGAGACTCAGGCCAACGGGTCATCCAGGCACCAGTCGTACCGGGTCAGTAAATCGGAAAGCTTTATTTGTTTCTGTTACTAAACTCTTTCATACAAATATCTGCCCTTATGGATGATAACTTCAGGTCAGAATTGAGCTGTATTGTTTCTAATTTTGGTGCTGTGCCATCTTTCTTCTTTCCCTACAGCAGAGCAGAGATCAGGGCTTAGACCTCGATCCCTCCGTCACCGCTGGCCCTCGGCCCATGCACTCCTCTCAGAGTACTCTCAGTCGTGCTCAGTGTCCCTCCGTACCGCACGGAGCAGGCGTCGCTAATGGTGTGTGGCCTCCGACGTTAGCTCGCAGCATCTCAGGAGGAGCCCAGTCCGACTCTGTGTTCTTGGATGCTGTTCCAGATGGCCCCTCGCTGCCCCCAGTCAGCCCCGGGCGCTACTGCAAAGACCCCACTTATCCCATTGGGAGCCAGGGTGACCTGAAAACCGATGGGATGGAGGACTTGCCTCATCCGAACCTTCATCACTCTCTGCCCAGACGGTGTCAGGTCCACAATAACAATCAGGCCATGCCAGGTGAGTGGCACATAGTTTTATATAGAACATAGAAAGAAGCAACTCTTTGATTGTTTTCTTCTTTGATTGTGTCCACAGAGTACGTCAACCAGGAGATGCAGGATCCCAGGTCGGTAATCCCCGAGCGGCCCACTACACTTCCACGTAAAGGCTCCAAAGCAGACAGACGACTCCCCAATGGTCTGAGCTCTGGTCACAGTGTGGACAAACCAGGCTACCTGGTCTCTGTAGGCTCCACCTCCTCTGCCTTTGACAACCCGTACTACCTGGACCTTGTGGCCAAATCTGCCTCTGGGGCTTTGGCTGTGGGTGGCCCTTCAGCTCTGGAGAACGATGGGGGAGTGGGCAGGCATGTGAACGGGTTTATGACTTCCACTGCAGAAAATCCAGAGTATCTCGGACTAGTGGACACATGGACTGGACACAGTTGAGGAAAAAGGAATGTGAAATGAAGACTGCATCCTGAAGAAAACAGTTGAAAGGGAAGACGGTTATCCATTTGGGGACATTGATGTTAAACAGAGAAGCACCAGAGATGAAATCGTTGGGAGTTTTCTTCAACACAGTGTAGCATTAATGTGATGTCTTTGGCATCATGTTTTCCTGTCACTCCAACAGTTCATGACTGCTTAGTGTCAAAAATATACCCAGTCTTTGTTTTTTAGAAGAAAAAAAAAGGTTGATGGTCTGGTACGAATCGTACTATCAAAGAACTGAATTGATATGTTTCTTTCATGTTCTTTTAATCTCTTCAGTCACATGAAGCAGCTGTTTCCCTTTGCAAAATGTGGAAAAAAAAAAACCTTTGATAAAGTGTGCCATGATATGCATTGAAAATAACATTTAGTATTCTGCTCACTTTCTCCCAAACCCATTGAGGGTCTTCTGCACCCTCAAAGCCATTTTGTTTCCAACAGAAAAGGCCCTACGACCCATCTGGCCTTTAGGCATGCTCCCTGAAAGAAAGACATCCTGTATGGAGAAGACAGTGGCTTTGTGTCACGCTGATGTATGTGGCCGTTAGTGGCTACAAGAAATCACTTGTAAGCTACTAGTAATAAAAAAACTGACATTTTTGTTGTAAAGGCGTAGTTGACAAGTATAAGAAGGTATCAGGTTTTAAAAATGACAAATTTCTAAATCTAACTCTTTTGAAATGCACTGCACATCAAAATACTACCTGCCTCCTTAGCTTGTCACGATGAGACGTTTGCGTTGGGTGCTTTTCATTTTTGGGGGGGGCAAAATGCCCTTTAAGCTATTAAATTAATATATTTTGTGAGAACAGTTTACTTCTCTGGCTGCACAACACAACTGAATGTGACTCAGAGGAGACAAACACATTGGATAATCAATGCATGGTTCAAATTCCACTCAGTGACAACTTGTTTCCCTCACAGTTGATAATCAACAGCGTTTTATGAAGGCGGATTTTTTTTTTCTTCATGCTTGCTGGCGTTTGGTAGGAGGAGGTCAGAACCCCATTCAATGCAGCCTTTGTCTGACCCCCGTGTCCTCTGTGCCCCCCTGAGGCCGACAGTTTCACAGGACTGAGAGGGAATCGGTCATCCTCAGAAGTCTGAGGCTCAGCAGGAGAAAGTACCTCATTGAGATTGTAATTTTTATTAATTTACCAGACAATCTGAAGCTCTCTGGCTTCAAACACCAACTAGACTTTAAACTCTTAATTTGTCTATAGAATTTGTGTTTCTAACCTGCATCCTACTTGAACTATCTGCCTTAAAAACCTCCTCCAGAGATTCTTGTTCATCAACCTCATTGACTTGATTTAAAACCAGCTGACAAATTCAATAAGTGGTTTTATAAAACCTGAACCAGGTAAAAACGAGGACTTTAATACACTGTTTAATCATCTATAAATTGTGACACTACATTTTATCACCTGAAAGTTGGTCCGCGTAAAAGACAAAAAGCAGCTAAAGAAAAAAACATGCAGAAGGTTTTGTAACAAAAGAGGTATTTTCTGAAGAAATTGTTTTTATTTTTTGAATGTATATTTTTTACCTTTTGCAGTTTTTATGATTCTGTCAGGGTTTAAATAACAACCAGTGGGAGTTTCTATATGCAACCATTTTTTTATGTGTAGTAAAGCTCATTTTGTAAATGTTTCAAGTGTATATAAATAAATACAATGTGGTTGTTGATATGGAACATATTGGTAATAATTGCTTTACTATTATGGAAAATGGGAGAAATGTTTCACAAAAGTGTTTATTTTTTTTGTTAAACTCCACAAACAAATTCAGTCTAGCAGAGAAATAAATACTTTTCTATCAGATAAGTTGAACAAAATTGTATGAAAATGTTGACTTAAATTGAAAAAAATCTATATGTAAGTTTCATCTAATTCAAGTATAAATTAAGTCCTTTATGCAGACACTTTATTATATAACTTGAATTATAATGTTTAATTCAATTGGTTTCATTTCAGTTTCACAATAAACTGCTACTGTCACCTAGTGGTGGAGGGTGGAACTGCAGCGCCAAATTTTTAATTTTCTGCTTTCTATTGTTGAATTTTTTATTGAATGTTCTTCACTGTTCACTGGTGGGTGTCTTAACTGGAAACAACATGGCATTGAATCAGAGACCTCTTTGCACTACTTAGACCACTGTCTGGATCTGAGCAGTCAAAAGAAAATAATTCTTGACCCCTTTATGGATCCTGAGAAGCTCAGAACACGGAGTGTTTCTAACATTGTGTCCTCCATACGAGGGACGCGAAGGTTTAAATAAAGCTCAGTGTCTTTGGGGACAGCAATGGGCCCACTTACGAGGCCCCCGCTTATATGGGTTATTTATCCATCCCCACTCACCATAACCATAAACACTAAATATGGATTTGTATAAAATTTGAAAAAGCATTGAGCCTCACAATGACACATTTAAACTGTTGGTGCAATCAACCACAAATGGAAATCCAAACTAGGTAAACAGATTAATGCAGAGTCCCGAATGATTTCACTGAAGAAACTAAAACTAAGTTAAAGCCAAAAGTATCCAAACTCAAACTGTAGTGATGGAACCAAAAACTAAAGTGAGATTTCATCAATCTTTAGCTGTTTTTTTTTATGGGGTTCAAAATATTTTTCATCATAAAACTTTCTTTTCTGTTTACATTTTTAAATGTGGTTCTGACGAGACCGGCACAGAACTGAAAACCGGGCCAGAGCCAGGAGTACGAAGTCTCAGAACATCCACAACCAAACGAGAGCAGAAGAAAGGAAGCAAAAACAGAGACTCGCTGATAAATGATGGAGGGAGGGACACCACCTGACAGCTTTGAAGAGTTCAGCTTTGGTTCTCAGCGGTTCAGGATTGGAAACCTAAATGGGACCATTGAGCGGGATCAAGTTTCCAGGGGTGGTGGAGCTGCTGGTTGAACTCTGACACTGACTTATGTCACGGTGAGCAGCTGGGAAACTCACCTGAAGATGCACAGAAGAGGAAAAAACAGAGAAACACCAGGTCTCTAGGCCTAGCCATTAGGCCCAACAAAGATTTCACCAACAATCAAATCACCTTGAAGGGTTCTATGTACTTTGAACTATTTACTCATCTTCATCTGAGAAAATGCCACCAAAAAAGAATGAAGAAGACTTTGTTTCACTTACTACTGCACTTGATCATTTGGATCAACAAAAATCTTTCTACAAAGATCTAATCAAACAACAGGAAAACGGCTTCAAAAGTTTTGTGCAAATGATCCAGACTCCAACAAGCCATGTGATGACTTGAACAGAGAAGTTCAGGATCTTGAAAGGAGCCTTGAATATTCGCAAAAAGAAGTTGATGAGTTGAAAACCAACTTAGAAGCCCTGTTAACTGGTACTATCATACAGCTTCAATTTAACACAGAGGCCCTGAAGGCTGAAAACAAACAAAATAAATTTATTATATTTGTATAACTATATTTAATAGTTAGTGAAGTTTAGTTAGTTAGCTTTAGAGTCTTTGAGACAAAACAATGAGGCAGGTAAAGTAACTTCAACTGCTTTAAATTGTTTTACAGAAACTGAACCAAAATTAAGTGTAGTAGTAGCTGAGAGTCATCCCCAGCAAAGAGTCTGAGCCAGGGGCGGACTGGCATACGGGGAAACCCCCCCAACATACACAATAGTCCCAATAACCCCGGGCAAATAAAACAAACAGTGGCAGAGCTTATAAAAACTAAACATTTACAAAATAAGAAATGGTTCGTCCCGATTATTGCCACGTACATTAAATCTCTGTTTGTCTCTGGCATTCAGCAGAGAGATGCGCAGTGCAGCGGCTCTAACGGGCCGAGCAGCTTTGATCAGAAAATTTATCCTATAAAGCTGAGCCTATAACAACAAATCAGCTCTGTGCTTACTAATAACTCAGAAGACACGGATTTGAAAAGTCTCATCCCAGCTAGATCTAACAGAGATGGGCGGGGCTGTGGCTCCAACTCGTCTGTGGAACATCACCTGTCAATCACCAGGAGCGCAACCAGAGGGGGTGGCAATGTGGGGGGCTGTGTCCCACCAGTGTTATCATCCTGTCCCAAGCTTCTGCTTTGTGCTTATTTAAATCTTTCCTAGCTATATAAGATTAGTAGAACTTATAAAATGCTTTTTTGAAAAACTAAGAATTTAAAACAATTTCTTAAGTTTTGTTTTTATCAAAGATGTCTTGAGAGACAGTTTATGAAGTTTCTGATGTGAATATGGCCTACACAAAATTTATTCAAAATTTCATTCTGCTTTTGATAAATGTTTTCTGTTGATTTCTAAAACTAAAAGCAATGGTACAAACTTTAATAAACCATGGTTTACTACTGAACTAAGGAAATCTGCTTAAAAAATTATATCAAAGATATGTTCAAAATCCAAATTCTTTAAATTTTGCTACAAATAAAAAGTACAGGAATAAAAATAACCATCTTATTAGAAATACTAAACATAATTATAGTGATCTGTCATCTAACAATTCTAAATCTACATGGAACAATTTTCACTAATAAAAAAAATCACCCCAGGCTACATTCCAGGATGGTACAGCTATAACAGAACCAACACAAATTGCCAATAGATTCAATCATTCTTTTATAAATGTGGGCCCACATCTTGCAACAAATATTAAACATGTTTATGACTCACCTTCTAAATTCATAACTGAAGATTGTCCTTCTTTAAGTAATTTTGATCAAATACCATCTACAGAAATATTTTATATTATCAAGAATCCAAAAAACTACTGCAAGCCTCGATGAATTTACAGCCTATTTAATTTAAAAAGTTGCACCTTTAATTATTGCTCCTCTGTTTATTTTTTCTTTATCACTTGAATCTGGTATTATCCCTCAAGATCTGAATTGTTAAAGTTTTTCCTATATTTAAAGCCGATGATCCATCTGTATTTTCTAATTATCATCCAATATCAGCTCTTCCTTGTTTATCTAAGGTACTGGAGAGGTTGGTATATAACAAACTCTTGAAGCATTTAATGATAATAATATCTTGTATTAGCACCAGTATGGTTTTAGGATAAACTGTTCTACTTATATGGCTCTCCTGCAGCATAGAGAAAAGATTTCAGATTTTGAGAAAAATGAATATGCTTTAAAAACATTTTTTGACTTATCTGAATCTTTTGAAAGTAAATTATAATATATTACTATCTAAAATAGGTTAAAAATAAGGTTTTGAAATAGGTTGAAAGTTATTTGTATAATAGAGAGCAATTTGTCATCTTTAATAATTATTTATCACACAAAGATTTTCTAAAGTGTGGAGTTCCACAAGGGTTAGTTTTTTTCTTTTTGATTTTTGAACTGTGTGATTATGTTTTACATTTAATTAATTTTTAACTTTTTTGATTACATTTTTATATTTTCTTTCTTTTTTTGGGGGGGGGGGGGTGCTTTGTAAGCCCATTTGGGTTTTTACTTCACCTGCACATTTTGTTCTTATCTTTGTATTTTCATATGTTTTAAAGTCTTTTTTCTGTTGCGAATGCAAATAAATAACAAATACAAACCTTTTTTGAAGCCATGTTTTACTTATTGTTTATTGAATGAGGTTGTCTTCAAACTGGAAGATACTAAAAGTACTACATGTTCCCATTACACACCACTGAATCTACAACCATCTTTGTTATTGTGGCATGTAAATAAGGTTGTACCGGCTGCCCACTTGTGTGAGTGAAACTTTCCTGAAAGATGATCAGTCTGGCATCAATTTTGTTTTGTCTATCAAGTGATTATTGTATTTTTCAAGAGTCTGTGTAAATCTATACAAGGTTTTATTATTTGGTGTGGTAGTAACTGAGCCTCATCCTCAACATCACATTTTATTTGAGTTTCACTTTGGGGAAATAACAGACATTAATACATGTTTTAAATTATATTCAGTGACATAGAAATTGTGCATATGTATCATTATCAGATCACATTACTTTATAAGAAAACTGTTTTCTTCAGCTTGGTTTCCACACAAATTGTAAAACAGAAGCATAATATATAGAGAAGTTGGATAAATTAATGTTTGCAGCATCCAAGCCTGACACAGTTGAGTTTGCCAGCATTATATAAGTAAAGCAGAGGCATGATTGTAGAGCCTAAAGTGGAAGTGATGCTGATGGGAAGAGCAATGGTGCAGATGAACATGTTGAAGCTGCCAGTGAGAGGCCTCCCGACTATAAGGAAGATGACTGGAGGGAGGTAGGAGACGGCGGTCATGGCCAGGCTGTAGATGAGGGTCTGAATGGCTCTTTGCTTCTGTGGGTGAATTTGTTTTCCCACGGGGTTAGACTTTACCAGCGTATAAACGATTACACCATCACAGAATCCAATCATTACAATTGAAATCAGAAAGGTCACAGCAGGAAGGAAGCTGAAGTACAGCCTGTAGAAAAGGAAAAACAGGACTCCATTAGCAGCAGTCAGGGTCCAAACAAAACCTGCCGCCACAACCCTGGAGGTCAGACTTTTGTTCTGATGGTAAAAGATTGGATGAACCACAGCAAGGTAGCAGTCGAAACAGACGCAGGCCATCAGTAAGGGCCTCCCACATGTGTTCAAGGCATAAACAAGGTTCCAAAATGCTTCAATCGCCCAGATCTTCAGAAAAAAGTGATTGAATAAACCAGGTGGCAGGAAGGCCAAAAAGAGCACGTCCATGATGGTGAGGTTCAGAAGGAAGAGGTCGTTGGGCGTGAAGGCGGCACCTCTCCTGCACATCTTCAACATCTCCCAGAGGATCACCAGGGAGGCAGGAAAGCCAAGCGAAAAGCACAGCAGTGAAAAACAAGCCCAGGTGTACCTTCCATTCTCATTATGGACGCAGATGTTGAAGTCAAACGGCTCCCAGACAAACCCAGACGGGGAAGAGTTTCCAAACAAATGCTTCTGTTGGAGATGCATCTCAAGATGCTCTGGTGGTAAAAGTCCTGCAAACAGGTCCAGGTTAAAATTGTACACTCAGACACAAAGGACAAAAAGCTGCATGGTGGACATGAATTAAACAAACAATACCTTTCATGGTCTTACTCTTGACTTGACAAAAATGTCAAACATACCAAAGAAATAGCTGCAAATGATGGAACTGATACATCCATCAAAGGTAGGACTTGAAGTCAGATGCAGTTTTGCAAGTCATATTTATGAAAATGAGCACACACACACACACACAAACACACAGTACAGGATGTCCTCGAAAACAATTCATCTACATACTTGTGTCTGTGTTTACAGCAAATTAGTGGTATAACCAAATCACAAATGCCTCAGGATGTTTTTTGACCATTTGTCTTCTCCATTTTGGCATTTTTCACACATTTAGGAGGTCTTTCTGTCTTCCAGGGATCTTTGTGTTGCACCTTTTTTCTTGTGTTGGTTATTTGATATCTACCTGTAGCCATAACTTAATTATCGTTAATAATAATAATAATACGTTTAATTTATAGTGCACTTTATATTCAAAGATCTCAAAGTGCTACAAAAAATAAAAAATAAAAATAAATAAAATAAAATAAAATAAATTAATAAATAAATAAAAATAAAAATCAATCATGGCCAAAGAATCTGCAAAACAAATAGGTTTTTAATCCTTTTTTGAAGGATTCTGCAGTCTGAGATTCCCTTAAATGATCTGGGAGTGAATTCCATAAACGAGGAGCAACAGTGCAAAAAGCTCGGTAATAATAATATGTAAGTTTTCATGTCTTCCACTCCAACTGAATCACTTCATCATTATTTTATGAATATTTTTTATTTCAGTGAATGCAGGATTAGGTAACTACAATGTAAAATTGACCATAAGTAAAATGATGTTTATTGATATTACACATCTTCATAGTTTTCCAAAGCGAACAGGTGAGTCTTATAGCATCTCCACAACCCTAGAGAGAAAAAACTACTGTTCTCCAGTGAGTCTCCTGTACAAAGTTCTTTGTAGCAGAAAACATCTGGCCACTTAATCTGCTGGTTGTAGCTTCAAATAACTTATTTGTAGTTAAATTTGCATCACCTCAAGTTTTTAGTTTATCACTACAGCTTTGCAAAACAATGGCGTCTGGAGTGAAGATTGAACATAATTGCAGTAACTAACAGCGAGCAGAAGAGGGAGCTCTTTATTGCTAAAAACACTTAAAACAAGGCCTTTACTTTCATCTTGTGTCTTTTACATCTTTAAAAAAAGGCTCAAACTGATGTTTCTTAACATGTACTGTGACGATGAGGTAAGGTGATTGGTATCACTACTGTGCACTGTGTGTGTGTGTGTGCGAGTGTGTGTATGTGTGTGCTGTGTGTCTGTTTGTGGTGCAC
>JARVJO010000125.1:9083396-9107292 GCA_031762555.1 Cynodonichthys magdalenae | reverse complement strand
TTAGAAGCATTTCTGAAATTGATTTATTTATTATTTAAATTTGTTAATTGTCTGAAATAAAAAAGTCATTCATTCATAAAATGAAAGAATATTATTCATAAGGTAATTTATTTGTAATGTAAACTCCTTAATAATAATACAAAATAATAATAATACATTTTGTTTATATAGCGCTTTTCAAGAGTCTCAGAGACTGTACAGAAAATACATTAAACCATCAAAACAACAAATAAAACAATCAAGTTTTAAACACATTTATTAATAACATTAATTTCTCCCAGAGAAAATAAAAGAAATCAGTTCTGGTCAATCCTACTTTTATCTGTCTAGCTCTAATCTGGGACAGATGCAGGGGATCATCCAGGACCCCTTTCTGGCCGTGGGAGAGATAAACAACTTCCAGTGCGCTTCTACCCAGTTGGTGTGGAGTTATATATATATATATATATATATATATATATATATATATATATATGTATATACATGCATTTTTTAAAGTAAACATCTTTGTATTTTATTACTGTGTTGCTTTAATGCACAAAACATCTTTTTGTTTTCCACGTGCACCACCACGTTTCAAAAAACAGAGTGTGTCAATGTGAATCAATCACAGTTTGTTTTTTTACCACTACAGGTTATCAAAATCTATACTGACTGCATAAAAAAGAGACAGAAAATTTACACTGGTTCTCTCAGAGTCAAGCCTGAATAGTCACACGTGCCGTCAGGTGACAGGTAGCGTTGGGTCTGACATGTGTTTCTGGATCCTGGTCCGTTCTGAGGTGAGATCCAGGTCTGCTGGCAGTGAGGGACAGTGCAGCTTCTCATACAGCCTGGTGTTGACCTCAAGGGCCGACTTAACTGACTGCTGTGGAGTGAAACCTGGGGGAGTGTCAGTTTCAGGGGTTACAGCCATGAATGTTGTGTCGTCGGACGCTGCGGTCACGTGGATGCCGCTGGACAGTGATTCTTGGGATGTTTTGGAAGATTTAAGGTTTGTCTGGTCCAAGGTCTGAGGTAAAAAAAATAATAAGAGAAAAGCTTTTGATATTGGTGTGAATTATGTCAGACATTAAATTAAGCTTAGACTCCCTTTTACACTTTATGCATTGTGCGTACTTACATGTTTGGGTATCCTGTTGTCCACTTGTATGGGGGAAATTGGATACATGCTGTGCAGCACTGGAGTCCCAGTCCCAAATAAACCAGCTGAATCAGTAGGGAGGGTACTGGATGATACAGTGCTGTAGGCTGGGGGTACAGCAGCATTCTGCCTCTGGAGAAGCTGCAGAATAACATTGATGTCAGCCGTCATACGAGTTTCCAACCTGGAAAGGTTAGAAAACAAGAGATGACAGGTAGTAAGTTTTGTCAAGGAAAACCCTGACTCAGCAGATTAGCAGATGAAAATCCAAAATCCAAGTTGGACGCCAAAGCCAAATAGGAAATTGACCATAATTCAGCTAATTTTAGACATACTGAAATTTAGTTTTGTTGTAGCTGAGAGCTTACCCAACACATACTAAATGCTAAGTACAAGTTTAAGCTAAAAAAGGCTATAAATTAGCTTGTTTTAGACTTAGAAAACTTGAAATTGGTAAAGTAGTCGCTGAAGACATTTTTAAATAGATTCTAAATGCTAAATAAAAATTCAAGATGGCCATCAGAGCTAATTTTATACAGCCATTACTCTGCCATTTTAGGACAATTTGGGTTGAAATTCGGTGTGGTGGTAGCTGAGAATGATCTCCATCACGCTCAGAATCCAAATCAAATATCCAAAATGGCCACCATAGCTATAATTTAAAATTGACCACAACTTGGTTATTTTTAGCCACATTGAGATGAAACTTGCCATAGTGCTAGCTAATAGAAATCCACAAAACTATGTTGAAAATATTTCCACACACCAAGAGGCAAACCCTTTCATAGTTTCTCCAGGAACTATTCTAGTATCATGTTATTATGTTTTCCCCTCATCAAAAACATACCCAGAGTGTTGCTTTGACTCCTTTATGCATGTTTGAGACACCTTTGAATCGCCAAGTGGACCTCCCTAAATGTTTCATGCTACAAAGCCCTGCCTATTTACACAAAGCACCTCCTTGGAGGTCAGTCCCCAGCTGAGCTCCCACCCCACAGAGAACCCCTCCTCGACGCCTCCCCCACACAGCCTGACAGCAGCAAGGAGGTGTAGCTGTAAATGTCTGTTCACAGTCCAGTCCTTTTCAGATTTAAAAATGCCTTCATCAAAGAAATTTATTTTTGATTGCCAAGGAGACTACCCACTTTTTACAATTCCTAAGGATGACACAGTTCTTCAAAAATAGTTGGACTTTTCTCCTATGAAAGGTTGTAAATGGCATGAAGCATTGTTGTGAAACGTGCTGAAATGGTAGTGTCCGAAAAGGTAGACGGTTCGTAAAAGAGGCCAATTTCAAGGCGTTTATGTAGGTTATGATGCTAAGTCAAATTTATTTTTGATATATACAGCATTTTCATAAGAACTGAAGGTAACATAGTTACTTTATTGTGGGACAGAATTGAGCTATGTGCCAAAAAATACATTACACCCCCCTTTAAAATTACTGAGATTAAAAAAAGAGCAGTCCACCTGTTAAGCTGCGATTGCAAGACTTGAAGTCGAGACTCAAGCTCACTGGGCCTCTCTTCTGTGACCAGTGGTGGGTGGTTTGAGTTGCAGGCAGAAGATGATTGTAGGACATGACTGGAGAACTGTTGAGACTGTCGATCTGACCAGTAATGATACATTCCCGGCACATTCAAAGATGAGGCTAAGGTCAACAAAAACAAGCTGATTAACATATTCAAGCCTTTTAATCAAGTCTCAAATCAGTCAAAGGTCCTTCCTACCTTGGTGACCTCGGTCCAACACTGCATCTGAAGTTCCGCTTTGAGGCAGCAGTTGCACCACAGAAGGAGGGTAAAGCTCTGTTCCAGCATTGTGAGTGAGAGGCTTAGCCAGGCCTTCACTTGACTGGGAACATGAGGACCCACTGCTCCAGAGATCCTCCCAGCCAGCCTGAGGAGGTGAGTGATGGCAGGACTGAAGATGACATGAGTCTTCATGATCGATTCCATCTATTAACAAACTACAGTATTTAGTCAATCCACTACAGCACATTATTTGTCTCACAATCCCATTCAGGTCATCAGGGAGCCCACTCTGACAGGGATGAAGAAGAAACACCAATAAAAAGGCAATCCTAATATTGATTACTTTGCCATTAAGGAATAGTTAGAACTTTGTGCTCTGGTTTATATGAATTTGAGATAACAGTTTAACTAACTATACTGACAACTGAAGGGCAAATAAATGATTTGTTAAAAATAAATGATGGGTCTTTTGTCTTGTTGGTCTAAAATAAATCAAGTCAGATTAGTTGGAGAGTCTTTTTATAAAGCTGATTCTTAATGTTTTTAATTTCAATATTAAATTACAGATAAATTACTCACCTGGCCTTATTCTGCAGTCAAGAGAGTGATTTCTGTGTTTTTGTTTGTGGCGATATTCACTGTCATCCCCAGAATCATCAGTTATTATCGGTGGCATTGGATCAGTCTGGTGACCACATAAAAAAATATTAATAATCAGATGTCATGCATCTAAAATGAACCATATATATTATTTTTTTATTGTATTGTGTCCCAACGCACATCTCGTAGATCAAAAGTGATTTCCAGGTTCCTCCAGAAGTTGTCAGCAAAATTTGGGTAAATATCAAGAACCTCCAGAAGATCTTCCCTTGGAATGCGGTGCAGGTCACAGTAAGTGATGGTGTACACATCTGCATTGGACCTTCCTGGTTCATCGAACATGTGGATGAGCTCCCCGAAGACATCGTTCTTTTCTGCATGAAAACAAAGACAGTTTATTGAACATCTTTGATGCCACTGTCAAATAATTTACATTGTGGTGTACGGTTTATTAGCTGTACCTAATAAGGCTATCACCACATAATCTCTCATGACTTGAATGGAGCCACGTGAGATGAAGAAGAGTGAGTCCAGGAGGTCTCCATAATGAATCAAAGTGTCCCCTGGAGGAGCATGGACAGTTCTGATTCTCATCGCTAATGCGCGTAGACAAGCTTTACTTCCTCCACGGAAAGCTTTGCAGTTGTGCAGCAAAGAACTATTGAGGTGCAAACAGATATCTGCCTGCAGAGACACTGGAAATCCCTTCAACACCTCACAAAGAAAACACAAAATCACAATTTCAATAATTAGACACAGGAAAGGAACCTTTTTGCCATCGTAGTAAACATGTTTTTACATACAGCATTCATGTCTATGCCATTTGTGTAGGACCAGGCATGCTGAAAGTACTCCTCCAGTCTTTGCCGAAGAGCACCTGGAATTTGGTGAAAGCGGATAAACTCTTTGACCCGCAGCATCTGGGTGTGGTAACGGGTTGTGCCCGAGTACAGCCGCTGGATGATAGCAGACACATTCCCAAATATACTGGCATACATGAGAGCTGATGAGGAGGAAAAAATAGGGCAAAAACACATAACTTTTATTAAAGCTTTAACAGGATTACAAAAACCAGTTCTTGCTCTGTCTGTTAAAGGACTGTACAAAAATAATTGCAGTTTCATAAAGAGCTTCCCAACACTTACTTCTATTCTTTCCTATTTTGAGTGCAAGAATGCAAGTACACTGAAAAGTACAATTGTACACGCTACATATTTTGTTCCTAATGATCACCTTCTTGGCCACATAAACGGTAGTATCTCACTGGTCTGCAATTGTTGGGGACAAATGGGCCAATTTTAACCTTCTCCATTTTTGGATGACCCTGTTCAGTTTGTTGCCATTTTCTCAACCAAACAATATCCATGTTACTATGCAAATGTTGTGTACTGTGCAACATGATGTACATGATTTACACATACATTTGAGTAGTAAAACAGAGAACTTTTAGCACAACAAATTTCTTGAGGTTTAATATCACCCCACACATTTGTTATGTCTGAAGTGGTCAAAGTTGAAAGTCAAAATTTCCTAGTTAATTAGGAAAAAGAGGGTTCAGTGGGTCACCAATTTGCAGTCTCTTTTGGCTAAGATAATATACAAAAATAAAACCACAGTCTCTTGTAATGAAAATTTTATAATGCACATAGGCAAAGCTGGATATCACGCAATCCACTGTGCCAGTTCATAAAATGTTAACAGAGCCATTACACAGCTACCAAACTACATTATTTCCAGAGTGCTGTCTAAAGGAATAAATTGTAATTGTTCCAGATGTTTATGATTGTGTCTACCTGGGAATCCATGGCTCTGTTGCGAGTTGAAATTTTGTCAATTTGTTTTCTTCAACTAGTTTAATAAATACAATTTATGCTACTTAGTTTAAGGTAATTAAATGTTTATCTTAGACTAAGAGCCACCTGTACAGTTTTGCATATGGCTCCTAATGTGACAAGTGAAATGAGTTTCACTCAAAGCCACACACAAAGCTTGGTAATAGCCAACATGCACTGATGGCTAACGTTTGGCGCATCAAAAGGAAAAAAACTCAAAATTTGGTTCAAATGGTGCCACTGGTCTGAATGTAAAAGTTGAAGGTAAAGGCCTGACCACAACCCAAATGGCTCTACCTGTCCAAATCAGAACTGGTATTTAAGGAGAACCCTTATATGCATATTTTTCTTAATGTTTTTGTCTCTTTTCATTAATTGGGATTGAAGTTTTAAAGCTTGTTATGCCACCCCCAATAATTTTCATACAGTCCTAAATTGCTTTGTTCAACTCACATCCAATGACCATGACGCAGATGGAGAAAATCTTCTCAGAGTTAGTGTTTGGAGAGACGTTACCAAACCCCACACTTGTCAAACTGCTCAAAGTGAAGTAGAGGGCGGTGACATATTTGTCTTTGACTGACGGACCAGAGGTGGAATCACTGTCATTGTACGTCTTTCCTAGTTGTTCAGCCAGGTTGTCCAGCCAACCAGTCTCGGTGTACGGCCTCTCCACAAAGCCAATGGCGTACCAAATGCAGGCGAGCCAATGAGCGATGAGAACAAACGTACACATGAGCAAGAAGAGGACTGCAGCTCCGTATTCAGAATATCGGTCCAGCTTTCTTGCCACACGGACCAGTCTCAACAGCCGAGCTGTTTTAAGTAGGCTTGTTAAGGTTGCCATCTTTGGTTTTCATTATAGAATAAGGGAGAAGATGTAAGGCAAGATTAGGAACTCAGTATTCAGTTACTTAAAAACAAAACAACATTTAAATACTGTCAAATTTCAAAGACAATATACAACTACAATTCTAAAAAAATTGGAACTTTGTGCAAAATGTAAATAAGAACAGAATGCAACAGTTTGATAATCTTACAATCTTTTTTTTTTGAAACCGTAAATGTTAAATCTAAGAAATTGTACTATTTTTTGTGAAAAAATTTGGGACAAGGTCAACAAAACGCTATCAAAGTAAGTGATACAAATAAGAAATAGCTGGAGGATAATTTTGCAACTAATTAGGTTATTTGAAATATGATCAATAAGAAGACTTGGTATAAGACAAGCACTTTAAGGGAGCTCTTTAGAAGTAAAGATGGGCAGAAGCTCACCAGTTTGCAAAAACAATGTCTAAAGATATTGGAACAATTTCTGAATGTTTCTCGACATAAAAACTGTCCATAATATCATCAAAAGATTTAATAATTTGGAGAAATATGTCAACAAAGAACAAGGCTGAAAATCAATATTGGATGCCTGTGATCTTCAGGCTCTCAGAGCACTCACTATTAAGCTCTATCACACAATGAAGCTACGTGTGATCACCATCCAGAAACACCACCATAGCTCATTTAAAATGAACTGAGGCGACATAAAAAAATGTATATTGTCAGACAAATTTGGAAACACTGACCACAACTGCCTCTGTATTAAAAAGAACCATTCTAGCCAGTTCAAAGCGCACAGTTCAAAAACCGGCCTCTCTGATGGTATGAGGGTGCATCAGTGCCTCTGTTACGGGCAACTTACACATCTGAAAGACACCATCAAAGCAGAACATTATATACAAGTTTTAGAAAAACATATGCTCCAATCTAGCTAAAAATACAGCAAAGACCCAGAACTATTAAACAACTAAAAGTTCTGGTAACTGGTCTCCTCAGTTCCTAAAGATTTACAAACCTATCATGACTTTTAAAAAATGTGTTATCATCAAACTCAAAATTTACTTTTTTCCTCCAAGAAATGCTACAATTTGTTAGTTTAAACATTTGATATGTTTCCCATGTTCTATCTTGAATAAAATATGGAGTTTTAAGATCTGCATATCATTGCATTCCATTTATCTTTACATTTTAATCAACATTTTAATGTTTTTAGAACTGAAATCATGATATAAATGTTGTATTTTGGAAAATATCAGAGAACCACGTCTTACCTCATCAGACCCAGATCTAAAAATAACAAGGTCAAAGGGGATTGCTGCAAAAAGATCAATAAAAAACCAGCCTTTGATATAATGTTTGGCTATCCGGCTTGGCTGCGTGACCACCACATCCTTTTGGTCGACGTACGTTGTGCGAAAGTTGATGACTATGTCCACAATAAACAACACATCCACCATGAGGTCCACTATATTCAGAGGGTTACACGTGTAGCCACATCTCCTTTGTCTAAACCCTCCATGTTCGTCCAAGAGGAAGGCAGCAGAGTAAGGAGTGAAAACAGCTGTGTAAAGAACCAGGAGGAGAATAATCCAGTCCCAAAATGCCTTGAAGGGGCTGTAGTGAAGCAAGATCCACCATCTTGTTTCTGGTGCTTGGAGTTTATATTCAGGAAGTACATCTGACTCCAAAGAAAACACCTAAGAAAAACAATGCATCAATCAGGAAAATCTTACTGTTTTATGTTAGTTTCAAACATTGCAAATCATAAATCTACAATTTTCTACAGCAACAAAACTATCTTTCAAACAAAACTTTCCAACAGACCTTTGTAGACGATGTACTCATTTGACCAAGTTCTTGGTGGATGCTGTTTGCTCTTGTTTTATAACTTTGTAAGTCCAATAACTGCTTGACCATCCTGTCACTGGGGACTTTTCATAGTGATTAAGTCCAGAAAATAAACAACAACAAAAACCGCCAACAGGGAACAGCGTCCTTTAACCGTTGCTGTGAAAGCTAACTGAATTGCTGGTGGGTTGGAGGGCTGTAATGATGGATCGGGTGTCAGACAGATGAGTTCATTTCGTTCCACAGTCGTGTTATTGTCTCTGCCCCAATTTTAAATTAACATTTGCCTTCCTGAAAAATGTCACTGACCCCACTAATAGATCCATCAGCCATACAGATCTATAAGATAACATAGGCGGGAAGTGGAAGGTCATGGGTTGTTGCAAGCTCCTCCTCTGCATTTGTTTTGCATTCAGTGATGCAGAAACAACAGTTATGTCTGAAACAAACTGTCACTCAATGTTTGTTTTTCTCACCCATGAGGAAAATATCCAGCCAACAAGCCACCTACTGATTTTTCCATTAGTAGGTTAATTAACAGCGGCCCTCCATCACGACAACAGTCTTTTCATAGAGTTCAGAACACAGACTGAAAACTGGGATGAGACTGAACCTGACCGGCTTTAAATGCATTGTTAGGTCACAACAAATCACCTGAATGACCAATAAGAGTTTTAGATTCCTGATCCTCATACCTGCGTGACCTTCTCTGTGACGTTCTGAGGGCAGTCCTTCCTCTTGGAGGGACTGAGCAGCTCCATGGGTGCTGGAAACAAGCAGCATTTAGAACCACCAGTGGCTTCTTCTTCACTTTTCATTGGACCAGATTCAAACACAAACCTCTGCCAGAAAAACGGATCTCAGCAACATTCAGGCAAAATAAATCCATGTGATTTTTTTACCTTTCTCATCATTCAACAAGAAATTTTTACTAATATTCTTCATAATAGAAAACTGTGACCTAATTGACTTGACTGAATTTTTTGGCATACTTCTCTAAAAAAGTGAAAACCTAAAATTGTACATATATTTTGTTGATCTGATCTTCAGTTTAGGAATTATGAAGTTGATTAAGAAATATACCTTAAACTGTCGTTGATCTTGACCTCTGAGCCATCACTCAAACTTCCCTCCTGCTGATCGTAGACCAGGCGTGTTTAAAAGTACTCTCTGCTGGTGGCTCGTTTTTAGCACAAAAACAAATGCTCCGCTTGTTAACATTGCATGGCATTAATCACCAATGTTGAACCCTCCCCAACCCGGCACGGAGCAGAGGACTTGTCCTGCAGAGCGTTAACTCTGGACGCCAATCAATGCCACATTATAGCTGAGAGGAAGCAACGGGAAAAATCAATGTTGGGCACTGATAACAAACCAAAAGGGCTCAGACTCACTGGGTTTCCCCATTACAGCATCTCAGTTTGATTTGGGAGATTACATTTAATTATGTGTTACATAAATATGTAAAGAGTAAAAACAAAGCTGACTAAATCTGGAAGAAATATTGAAACCAAGATGCTATTTATGTTGGGTCTTAATAGCTGCAGTGTGTGAAGGTGATGAGCCATGATGACATGAGTGGCCTTCAGCTGTAACTTCATGTTTTGTTTTTTATTAAAAACAATAAAATAGATTGTATCTTTTGAGCTGGAGCACTTTAATAAAAGGGGAATTATTTTACAGTTTAACAAGACAGAAAATGTGTTTCTTCTTTAATTCATGGCTTGACTTGGGTTTTAGTTTAGATTAGGATCACTTGATTTTTAACTTTAGATAAATGTTTAGACAAGTCTTTTAAAGCAGTGTGATCTATAGGGATTTTTCTTACTTGTGTGTCATAGTTTAGTTTTATTATGTTTTGTTTTAATGTTTCTTTGGGCTCTAACTTTAAGGTTTCATACTTTGTGAACCCCACCTGCAGTGTTTTTTTCCCAGAAAGCTCCATTTTATCCCTTCAGTCCTGTTTTCTGCTTTCTCTGCACATCTTATCCTTGCCTCTAATTTTCACAGCTGCCTTGTATTAGTCTTTATCTCTGCCTGTATAGTACTATCCATATTTGCATTGAGCAGGGTTTTGAGTCTTTGGTCAAGGTTAGTTTTGATTTAGCTGTACTCCATCATATGGTTTTGGGATACCGTTTTTTTTTTTTTTTTTTCTTTTTGGGACCTCCTGAAGCTTTAACGCCTTAGTTTTGTTTCAAAACATTTACCTGTGACCAGTTGGACTCCTGAAGTCATGATCACATTGTGTCACATTTAGGAAGCTTTTTGATTTCTAATTAACAAGCATTATTTTTCTTATAGCAACCAGAGATAATTTATTGGCTTTTTTCCAGGTACAGATCTCTTATATCAGAAAGAGGGAGGGAGGCTGGGATGAGATAATCCAGGAGAAAAGTGATTTAGTGACTTCAAACTGATTAATGACGTGTCCTGGTGCAAATACAGTTGTCTAGTTTTTTAGTGTAAACAGATTCATGTGAATCCAATTTTAAATATTTTATGTCAAAGTGAGTTAGCGATTTTCCTCAAAGCAGACATGTTCACAGATTTGTTATTAGAAACTGATGGTCAAGTCTAATTTCTTTTCATTTTATTCTGAAACCCTGGTATGGAAGGTGACGGGCGATATTCATTCCTTTAAGAGATGCTAAGATGGTTTTTATTAAAGGGATGTTTATTACTTCTGATAATGACAGAAGAAAAAATTAAATTAGCCAGTATAAATTATTGATTGATCCTGCAGTTATTAAAAATATGTCATATGTTAAGATCAAATGAGGAAAAGAAACTGCAAACCCAAAATATTGTTATAAAAACACCATAAATGTGTAAAACCATGTATTTGGACTGAAGCAGAACACTCATTGTTTCTCCTCTAACGATGTCGGCATTATTCTATGCGTAAAGTGTATTTTGATGGTTCTGGAGGGGTGTTTGTGATTTCATCATTTTACAGTGGGCTTTTTATAACAGTGACCATGGCAACTGCTTTAAAACAAGCATGCTATTTTGTTTAACTGTCTGGCTGATAAATGGAGAGTCTTAAATCAGTAAAGAAAAGAAATCAGAAAGGTGCTCAATTTTTACACTTCCAATGAAGCTTCACGAAGACTCGAGGTTTCTGTGAAATAAATTAAATGTTGGGTAGATTAGATCTTTAAAAATAAAGAAATAATCCCAGATATTAGACTGTGACTCAACACGTAAATGAAAAAAGGCATGTATCTTTAATACATGTTTTAGACTGGGGACGTCAACCCTATTTTCACTGAGGGCCACATGAGCATTACGGTGGCCCTCAAAGGGCCAGTTGTAATTAATTTTGATGTTTTATGTTTAACTTCGACTAAACATGAAACGTCACATTCCTCGTCTCATTGCTACTGCTGAGTACTAACAATAACTGAGCTCTGTGTGAGATTTCCTGCATAGAAACAGTTTTAACATGTCCTCTTACAAATACTGAAAAGTACTACATGTACAACTGACTAAATGTAAAATACATACAAAAAATACTAATAAAAGTATATATACAAAAGTTTTACTCATTGTTGAGTTGTGGTGAAGTCTCACTTTCAGACAGAATTTCAACTGGAGGGGCGTCCCAGTTTAAATTTATGACTTATAAGTGGGAATTTCCCACTTCTCAGTACAACCGGGCTTCGGAAAAATTAGCCAGCAAAACTGTGACTAAACTGAGATTTTACACAGCAAATTTGGCACATTCACCTAGTTGTGGGATGTCATTTTGAGTGTAAAATAATCGACAAGTATTACGGGAGAAGCAGTTTATGGTCAATACTAAGCAGCATATATTTATTTTACAACATTATTACATCTTTGAAGCTCTCACAAGCCACGTAAAATGCTGTGGCAGGTCACATTTGGCCCACGAGCCTCAAGTTAGACTTTCATATGTTAGTTGGGGCTCTGAGATTTATTTAAAAACTGATACATAATAGATAAATGCTGTTTCTCCACATGTAATGTTTCATGTTATGTTTCCATTAAAATAATTGTTTGGCTCTTTTGCATCTTTGTTTTTTTAGTATTCAACTGTAAAGAAGCATGTATGTTTTTTTTTACTCTCCTTCATTCTGAAGAAGTTTATTTTTAAAACAGCTTGTAGCAAACTCCTGCAGGACAGTGGTTTCAGTTTGTCTGAGAAGGGCTTTAAGATACCATTCTGTCTCTTAGCAGTGGCAAATTCTTTTCCCAGTTTTCCCACACAGACAGCATCAGTGGGAATGCCTCTGTTTTCTGTGACGACATGCAGCGTTTTAAAGTTATCAGGTCGTTAAACTGTTTAGCTGTGAAATTAAATATTTCACACACAGTCAGTGTCCACAGAGAGTCCGAGAACTGCCCTCAGCTGTCGGCCTGGATGTTGTCCCACACTCGCACCACATCTGGACAGTCATTGAGAGCTTCTATGAGGATCGAAGCCTCTTCCATCCGGTCGTCGTCCAGAGAGATGTGATTACGAGGAACATACTCCAACCCAGCAGATGTAACTTGCGTCCCCAGGCCCTCCAGTGAGCCTCGCACCCTGTGCAGGTCTGCCACTGCACAAATAAACTGAGGAGACAAACAAATCAAGTTTAGCAATTTGTAGAAATGGGTGAACAATACAAATCAACCTACACAGACATATTGTTGAGTTCCTCAGGGGTTGGTGCTGAGTTCAAATTTGCTCATAATATGCATAAATGACATAGGTAGAGTGCAGATTACACAAATACATTTTGCTCTGGTGAAAGTTTACAGCAGCTTAGACAGGCAATCTCAACAGAGATGGAAAATACTGTTGTGAAATGTGAGCAAAACAAAGAAAAACTAACTAATCAAGTCCAAGTAAAGGTAGATAATATATTAGTGGAGTAGTGCTACGTAAAACTTCGCTTGAGTTCTTTGTTTGAATAGTCTGTTTTTTTTTCAAAATAAGGTATTTTGTACTCTATGAGCAGAAAATACCTTTACCAGAATTTACTTCTCACCTTCAGTTGAGGCTTCTCATCCTCATCCTCAGTTTCTTGGACGTCTTCAGCTCCTGCCTCAATGGCTATCTCCAGAGTTTTCTCAGTGGTGACACCCGACACCACCACTACACCCATCTGGTTAAAGTTGTGCCGGGCTTTGTCGGACATCATCCCTCTAAGGACGAGGGGAAAAATACAGAGTTTAGTGTTAAGCATTTAACAAAAAAATATTTGTTGTAAAAATGCACAGAAAACATGTTTTAGGAATTTGAAACTTATGGTTACACTACACTGGCAGCGTGGGAGGCTAACCTGTTCTTGTTAAGCAGGCGTTTGATTTCCTGAGTGGTGCGTGAGTTGTTGTCAGTCAGGACCTCGATGAGCAGCAGACATCCACCGGGTCCCCGGGCCTCAAACATGTGCTGGGATGCTGGCTTGGCCTTCTCATGTAGACATAGATATTTGTTTCATTTTTTTATGTGCACCACCAGTAGCTAATAATACAAAAGTAGTACTCTAAGCATGTGCTGGAGATGACTCTCAGCTACTACCTTACCAAAGTTTAGCTCAATATTTAACAAAATTACTGAGTTGTGGCTATTTTTTGACACCCATCTTGAATGGGATTGGCTCTACAGGTCCATCAAAGAAGAATGAAGAACATTTTACTCCACACTTTAGTTAAGTCTTACTGTAACATGCAGATGAAAATGTTGTAGTTTTAGAGAAAACAGAGACTTTTTCCCTTTTGTGTGTGTTTGCGTGTTAACCTACCGCACCCTTGATAGCTGCATCTATGGATGCTTTAGGCATGTTCTTGTTTCTGCACTGCTCCAATAACTGGGCCAAATTGACGTTCATCTCAGGGTTAGCTCCACCTTCTGCAAATATTAATCAAAAGTTTTCAAAATGATATCTTGTTGTGTTTAAAATTTATTTTTTTAATTTACCTTTCACAGCTATTCTTATCAACATCCCAAACTTCATAAATATCCTCGATCTCGCCTCGTCTTTCGGTCCCTTGATGTGTTTCACTTTGGACCACTTGTTGTGTCCTGCGTAGACAGCAGAAGACACCTGCAGTGTCCTTATGGGACATGTCCACTTCCACATCGGGGACAGGACGGGCTGTACCGGGAGCCCGACTGGAGCCCCAGCCCGTGTCGGAGGTCGTAGGGTCCGCAGAGCCCTGATCAGCGTCGTGCATAGCACCACCATGCCCTTCACATAGACAGCTGATAAAACCACAGCTAACAAAAACACACAGCTAATAAAAACACAGCCTCATAAACAGACACGTTTCCACTCACGCGCCTGTTTAAACGCTCTCAGTGTTTATATATCTAAAAATAAGGAATAATAATAATACAAAAAAACCTTTATAGTTTTCTAACTTACAATTCTGACAGGACAGGGGCACGCGCAACACTTCTGAAGTGGATTTGCTACTTCCGGGTTGTATTGACGTCACATTTCAACATTTCAAAATAAAAGTTGTTAACCTCTGAAGGCTCTAGAACTAAATAAATACTTGTGTAAATACTGTTTACTTATACATTTTACTGAAATAAATAAATATTTTGTAAAAATTTAAAGAAGAAAACTGAACATTGGGAACTTATGTAAAAGACAAGAACCTGGATTGACATTAATTCATGCAAAAATATATATTTTTAGTAGTGGCTTAATGCAATGCAAGTTATGTATTATTATAAATTCTGATATTAACCCTTACAAGGAGGGACAAGTATATAGGTTTTTGAATTGATACTTACCAGATAAAGACAAAAACATTTTTGTTTTAATTGTGACTAAATCAATTAGGTAATGGCATAAAACATAATTGGGTGTTAGTTTGTTAATGTTGATTAAATCTTAAAATTTACAAAACACTATTTGTTTAATTAGTTGACCAATTTCAGTTCAACATAAATAATTTAGCTGATAGACTTATTGTTAGCTTAGCAGTAATAAGGTCTTTGAAATTATTGCATTATATACATTTTAGAAAAAGAAAATGCAAGAAGCAAATGCATGAAGAGTAAAACTTTTAAACTTCATACCAATACTTCATACCAGTATCATGTTGCGAAATAAAAGAGCTGCAGCCATTTTGGTCAAACATTGAAAAAAAGATTATGCATTATCTCCTGTTATCTCAGGCTATGTGTTAAAAAGGGACTCAGCTGCTACCACGCCAAATTTGAGCTCAATATCTCTAAAACTGACTGAGTTAGTCTGCCACTAACTGCCCGGTGGCTTGTGAGATATTTTGCTAACAGAAAAACAGGGCTGACAGCAAAGTTTAAAGCAAAGACATTGCGCAATATGTGGAGGTTAAAGTATGAATTGTGAATCTCAGCTTGGTGTTTGTAAAATTGACTGAGATTTAATGTTTTTTTTTGTAATTCTTTAAAACTTAATCTGGTGTTTCACAAGATGTTTTGATAAGAGACATTCACACACACAAGAGCAAAACATTGTCGTCTTCCTTCTCCCTTCAGGCGGGCGATAAAAGAGTCAGTCTCCAGCCCTAGATGAACTAAATCAGGTTGTTTTCCTATAAGAGCATGGGATATAAAAATAGACTTATGACCAAGTCTGAACTTAAGGCACATAGCATATAGGGAGTTTTGATTATTGCATGTTTGAATTATGTGTGTATGTGTGTGTGTTTGTGTGTGTGGAAGCGTGGGAGAGAGGAGGAGCAGGAGGATGGGGGTCATTTCATGGGCAATAATCAGCATGGCAGTAAAACTGATTTCATGTGCTGTAAAGGTTACACTGAGGGCTGTGAAAGGTACCAATAAAAAAAAATATCATTACTGCTCTTCTGAGGGGTTTGGGATATAAAACCCGAGACAAAAAAACAAAAAAAGCAAAATGGTAAACAAAGAGAAAAGGACCAGAGCAGAGGAGCACAAAGAGTTAAGAGCATGGAAGCGTCAGCCAATCAAGGCCAACCCATCCACAGTCCAAAGAGCTGTAAAAAGAGGAGGTTTCCTCCTTGCTGCTCCTCCGTCCTCCCCTCAGACTGTCAGGGCTACTTATCCCTCAGACCTGAACGGGAATGTTAACAGAATAAAGGAATAAATCAGGAAAAAGATAAAAAGTTATTCAACAATATGAGGAGATTCTGTAAAGGCAGTTTTTATTGACGGATAAAAAGAAAAAACTTGGAGCACTGATGAGACTCAGAAGAATAAGAAACTGCAACAAGTCAGAGTAGAACAACCTGTGGAAAACAACATTATCTGAGCCTGCGTGGAAATCTGTGTGCTCTTTCCTTTGAGACTATATTTGTGAAGAAATTATGTTTTTCATGCAGGGAATTGGATCCTTGGCTCTTTTCCACTGTGTGATAATAGTTACAGCACTGGTGAGTATAAACTTTAACTTTTTCACATCTAAGTTAATAATAAATTAAATTAAATATTCTTTAATGTAACAGGTTCCTTCACTGTAATGAACTGACTGACTTTTACAGTCACATTACTGTAACTAAATATTTTAACTGTAAAATTATTACATTTCATTGTAAATCAATTAAAAATCAAAAACTGCATTTTTGAAATTGTGCATCATTTTATTAAATGCACTTTGGATCTTTGATTTTTACACTTTTAACAAGTTGCTGCATTTATCTTTTTTGTGTGTAAATCTGGTGGATTTTGCTTATTGTCATGTATGTTAAAAGTATTACTAAATGCTTCCTTACTTTTACCCAATAATGTTGTAAAATCCCTATTTTCTTGGTAAAAATGAAATTTTATATACATACATTTTTTAATTTACATAATAATAATAGTTTAAAAATAGTTCATTTATGTTATTTGTTGTTTCACTTTGCTTTTATTTGCTTCAAGTATGAAAAAAATGCTAAAATACGGGATACTTTCATAAAATATTTTGCTCGTAAATGCTCTGATAGCAAAAAATGTATAAATTTGCTCATATTTAGCTTCATGTACAAAAAATAGTCAAAATATGAAATCATTTCTTAATTATTTTTGTTAAATGTATGCATTATTACTCAATATGAATGTTTGTTTTAGTTGCAGTTTGTGTTTAACAGTCTGTAAATTTGGAACAAATTCTCACCAAACAAAGCATTTCACAGACTATCACATACATATTATTATAACAATAAGTCAGAATTATTGCTCCAAATTATCTATACTTTTGGCCAAAGTTGTAAATTTTCATATGCCTGCGACGTTCACGGATGATTGTTTTAATTTTAGAGAAAAATTCCTCTCCGTCTTTAGAAAATCTGATAAATATTCATCAAGACAAAGTGGTCCCCCCTTCATTTTTCATTCGTACAAATGAGACAGAAATGTTTTTTTCTACAGTAAATCTGCTGAGAATCAAACATAAAACTTTTTGTTTTACAGTTAAGAGCAAAGACACATCAACGTAACACGTTTCTCAGTCTAAACTGTGTCATATTGTTGTAAAAAGAATTTTATCTGAAAGAGAAGCAGCCTGAATAAACACAAAGTACAATCTTGAGCTGATAGCATGTATTATATTGAAGGCATATAGACTTATCTGTTACCTATAAGTGAAGAGGGGCCACCTTTAGGAGACACAACTGAAACCCGTTTTGACAAATGTGCTGGAATGATCAACAACTCCTCTCTGCCGAGCCGACCGTGTGAGACGCCGGCATCTCACTGAGGTTCAGACACGAGCAGGACTGAATTTATCTCAGCAGAATTACGGAAAACCCAGATAAGAGACATATTTTTTATGTAATATTGGAATAAGAACAAAGACAAACTATATATATATATATATAAAGCAACAAAGCAATGCAGAAGATTTACTAAAAAAAACTGACAAACACTGTAAGATTATGAAAGAAAATTGAGACACAAACTCATCAAACTGGTACAAAAGACAAAATTGGGCTTATTACTAACCTTCAAGTGAACAAATCATATCATTTACAACCTGAAAAGTCTAATTCTATGTTTTAGTTTTTGATCTGAACAAGGTTTTGCAACAATTATTAGTTTACTTGTCTTAAATTTGTCCATACATTTTAACAAAGATTTGTCAGTTAGTGTAAGAATGATAGAAACTTGTATTTAAACACCACAAATTGTCCAGATTTTTAAAATACATATTAGGATTATATGTTTTTGTGCCTTCGACTTCTGTTTTTTGATAAATCGTGTCTAGAGAAGCAGGATTTATGATTACAGGAGCATTCAAATAAATAGTGATGGTAAATATGGTTAAAGTTAATAGTTAGACAATGAAGGCTGAAAGAGGAGAAACTGAGACACAACTCAACCAAACAGACAAAAAATGAGCACAAGGCATAAAATAACCACAACAAAACACCGCAACAAAACAAAGACTGACGACAGACAAACACAAAGTGATTGCTTAACTAAGTAGAAAAAATAAAAAAAAAACAAGCATTAAAAAAGAAAAGTGAGAGGTAAAACATGACCAAATATGTACACTGAACCAACTTTGTAGTTGGAGTGAAAACAATTCCTGATCGGATCTCTGTGAGTTATAGAGATTTCTCTGCAGGACGAGCAGGAGAGTATTTTACACTCATGTGCCCGGTGGTTTGTTGCGTCATCGTCCTTTCATGGGTTCCGATTTTTACTGGAAACCATTCAGAAGTAAATTTACTTTACAACCATCATCTCAATTTGTAGCAACAGAAGATCTGTGTCTTTGTTTCTGTTGAAGACATGATTTCATGTTTTCTACAATATATGCAACTATTTTTAAAGAAAAACTGTTTGGTTTTGAGGATTTTTTTCTAGTTTACAAAGCATAAATGATGTCCTCTACACAACCTGTTCTTGATTCTCCTGCTGGAAATTTTTTTTCCTAAAAAGGTTGAAGGTTTGTCCAGCTCCCCGGTGTTCGTTCCTTAGATGCCACTTTTACTTTCTGTCTTCCAGACAGTGCAATCTGATCTTTAACGAGGTGAGAGAGGCCACGGTTCACTTTGATGTTTACCTCTCCTGAATATTTTGTGACTTCCTGGATGAGCTGTCACCAATGCTCTTGGAGGAATTTTTTTCCTGATGTCTGTCTCCATCTGCGGCGCTTCATTTATCTTCACCGCTTGAAGATAATGTCTCTGGGTCTGTGGAGCCTCAAAAGCTCATATTTGTGAAACTTTGCTTCTCCTGAAAGTGATGAATTGACCGAGCATCCCCCACACCCCCCAAAGAATCTGCCTTAAGTTTTCTCCATTAGAAATTACCTGCCTGAATGACGTCACAAACCCCCGTCATTGACTGTAACCTTTCCTGGTTCTCACTCAGCAAAGCATGACCCTCCAGGCACCAATCCTGACAGCAGTTACCTCTGAGCCTCGTCTTCTTCATCGCTTAATCTTCCCCGGGTCGATCCCTGAGTGTCGACTTCTGACAGACTTACAATCTCTGGATCAGTCGGCCTGAAAATCACTTTGCCTAAGGATAAGACCCGAGGGGGTTAATGCTCTTCTAGCACAAAGGGAGAGTGGATGCAAAAGACTAATTGTTTTGCAAAAAAATGCAATATCTGTCAGCAGAAAGTCCCCTCTGTGCAAAGGAACGTAAGTGACCTCCTGGTGTTGATTGTTTTGAACAAAGCACAGAATCGATGCGTGTTAAAGGATGATTGCAGCCAGAGAAACAGACACAAACATTTGCTATATGTGCTGTAATTACACACGGACACAGCTACAGTGTGACTAATCTGTACTATTCAACAAAACAAAGTTTGATCCACTCACTCCCGAGCTTCTGTATTGACCTTTTCCTTCCCGGAGCAAATCGCCAAAGCTGCTTCTTGAGTGCTGATTGAAAACACGGCTCTCTCACTGGCAGTTTATTTTTTATGGCCTTTGCCAGGAGGATCACTTAACACATATCCAGTTTCGTGAATCGCTCCAGATGGAATTCGCTCAGTTTGACAAAAATTTTGTTTGTCTTCTGAGGAGAGGAGCTGTCAGATGGAGCATTTCAGCAGTTTTCACTATAAAGTCCTAGTTTCATGAATAAGTAATCACCTGTTTTTAAAGAAATGCCAGCTTCAGAGTGGAAAAAGAGTGACAAATTTCACAGTTATCTTAACTCTCTGAGGCAAATTGATTGACATCTCAGTAACCTCTTGCTCTCCGGACGACTCTGTTTGTTTTGCTGCTGTGTTGTGAAATGTAGCCCGGCACAAAAAGTTGTTTGTGAAGCTCGGCTCTCACCAGCATATAGCCAGGGCCCACGGGTGCTGAGGACCAAGGCCCTCATGTGGCAGCAGCTCCGACCGCTGGGCCCAAAGGGGTTAGCGGGGGATCACCACATACCACACCCTCACACAACAATTTCGCAACACCTGGAGGGAGCACATCAGACCGGAGAGTGTCTGCAGATGACAGATCGCCCTACTTGGAAACAGACCTCTGGCAGACTTTAATAGAAATCATGTGAAATTTGCTGATTTGCAGCTGAAGATGCTCATATTTGCCTTTCAAGCTTCAAATAAATAATCTTTATCCGTAACACCCTCATATCTCATCTGTTTGCTTGTTTTATGAATTCTGTTTTTATCTGATCCATCTTTTGCAGATAGACTCTGACGACGTCATCACCCGAGACGAGCAGATCTATGTTCTGATTGGTGCTCACGCCAGGTGTGAAAGGAGCATCCGGGCACAGATGGCCCTCATTAAAGGTTTTTCTGTGCTGCTTTCAATCATTTCAGAATAATCACACTGACCTTTTCTCAAAGAACTCAGCCATGGAGCGCATGTCTAAATATGTAACCAGAAAAGAACTAATTATAACCTTTGTTATTTATTAGAGATCAGATATAACATCCATCCAATATCCTGCTGAGCTGAATCTGTTGACTTTACGTCAACAAATTGTTTTCATTTGGATTAGAAAGTAGAAGCCTCAATAGTTAAGACAATTTGTTGTAGCGTCAGGATAAAGATTGCATTAGATAGAGGCACAGGCTGGTGTTAGAAAAAAAGTGTTTCGAAAGCTGCATAACAAATATAGTCTGACACTCAAATCTAGGCCTGTCGTCAAAAACCTTTTAATCTGTAATATGACAAGCTGTATACTTATTATTTATTACCCTTAATAAGAAGAAAATCAGTTTTTACTATCAGCAATTAAACAACCTGTGAAAAATCAAGAGTTTATTTACTCGTTATAAATCCTTGTAAAAACTCTGACCAATCAATAGGTTTTTCCAAGTGAACTCGCCAAGATCTTTGTTGCTTTTATTTGTTTTTAAAAACCTGATATTTACAAAGATGGGGATAATTTTGTTGTGAGAATAACAATAGTGTGAATCCACAGGACAACTTCTCACAAGACTAAATTCCACTAACTTTACTACAGAAGCTAAAAGTAGCAACAGAACTACAAAAACATCGCAAGTATTAAAGCAAATGATCAAAAAAACAAGTTTTTGAAAAAACAACATTGAATATTTCATATATAAAAGGTTAAAATACAAACTTTTATAAGATATTTAAAATAAACATATAGAAAAATTAAAAACAAGACAACAATAGTGCCACAGTTAGCTGTGGTTTTCTGTTAAACTTCAGGCAACAACAAGCAGCAGCAACAGCAGTTATCATTGAGAAGATTGAAGCCCTGCAGGCACCTGTCCCTTGTGATTTAATGCTCTACAAATGAATCACGAGTCAACCCTGGAGAGAAAAAAAAAACACTTCAGTAAAGAAAAATGTAAAAGTGTCACTTAAACTTGACTCACACTTGTTCGTACAGGAACAATTTTTTAAAAATACTTAAAAGAATGAAAAAAAAAATCATTGCAGAAAATGACAAATGCACTGTTGGCAAACCAATTTTAAAAGCGACTGCTGGCATTGATTGAGATAACTAAATCAAATGAGAAGTAAAATCTTTAAAGAACTCATTAAAGTGGAAATGTTTTGTGCTTTAACGTGCAAATCTAATGTTCCTGGGTTTCCACAAAAGTCCAAAGAGCAGACGGTTAAGAAAGAATGCCTCGTCTTTGCAACCGTATTGTGAAAAAGGACAAATATTTATCCTAGAACCTAATTTAGTCATTTATACTTTTTGGCACTTAGAGATACCAGTGGCCCAGTTGTTTGGAGTGACTGTCTAGAAACATAAACTGGTCAAACAGACCTACTTTACTCAGACTTACTAAGACAACTGAGTCTAAATAATCAATTTGTTGCCTGAGTTTAGCTGTCAGGAGCAATGATCCTACATCATGTCCTGAATTTTTTAAGGATTAAAAAGTAAACAAGTCAAATAAACAATTTCTAGAGCTCAGATTATGTAAAGGATGCCATCTGCATAAATGTGTTGCTAAATGTCAAATTTATCTGTCCTTGAGAGATTATAGAAAGCAAGAGGGGTTCTGGTCCCAAACCAAAACCCAGAGGGAGCCCCACATTACAGGATATTCATTTTGAACAGGCTCTGGTTTATATAAGGCCTAAATGTCTGTCAGAAAAGTAAGATATGAGCTCTTCCAGAGCAGGACTAGGAATCCCCACCAAAATATGACTCCCAATATTTAAGGAGATGAGACCAACTTGATGTTTTATGTAGGCTACAAAGTATGAAATGATAAAGTATGAAATGATAAGAATAGACTCAAACTGATCCTTAACCTTTAATTATTTTATCACGGCTGACAACTGATTGTTGTTTTTGAAGAAGGAGACTGTGTCCCAGAGTGGGATGGGATTATCTGCTGGCCAAGAAGCAGATCGGGTCAGCTGGTCTCAGTGCTGTGTCCTGAGTATATTTATGACTTTAACCACAGAGGTAGGCAAGCTTCTGACAGACTGACATCTAAAAATGACATTCTGGAGACTTCCTGACTATAACTTCTCTCCCTGTGATTCAGGACGAGCCTACCGCCAATGTGACATTTCGGGGAATTGGGAGTTGGTGCCCAGTAACAACCGAACCTGGGCAAACTACACCGAGTGCACCCGATACCTCATGTCTGATCACAGAAGACTCGAGGAGGTGTGTTTATAGTCACCAAAAACTATGGTCGTACAGCAGATTTCCTTTCTGATTCTGAAACTGAGTAAAACTGATTTACTACTCATCTATACTGATACTTTGTACAAATACTTCTGTGTTTGGTAAATCAAAAAAAGTAGTGTATTTCAAATCATAGCCTTATAAAGAATAAAATACATCAGAGTAATTTATTTATTCATTGTAAACTCAGAAGTATATTGATGTAGTGTCCTCATTTACAATATAGTAAAGGCTTAGTACAGCAACAGAAATACGGTACCAAAGGACACAATCATAGAAAATGTGAGAATTGTGTTTTGAACAAAAAGAAATTGGACAGATGGACGGTGTTTTAAACAAAAAATGAAGGAAAACAGTAAAACCAAAGAATAAATTATTGTTTATTATCAAGACCTACTTTCAAAAGGAAAACTTGAGTTTTTATTTACAGTACTTTACACAAGCGCATGAAAATATTTAACCTGTAAAATTTATACAGACTTATGCATTACCCAAGCAGATTTTAATAGTTTAGTTACTTTCTATTGTCTGTCCAATTGTTTTCTCCCACTTATCTGGGGCCAGGTTGTGGGGGCAGCAGCCTAAGTAGACAAATCCTGACTTCCCTCTCCCCAGCCACTTGGGCCAGTTCCTCTGGGGAATGCCAAGGCATTCCCATGTCAGCTGAGAAACATAGTCCCTCCAGCGTGTCCTGGATCTTCCTCTGGGTCTTCTCCCAGTGGGACATGCTCAGAACACCTCAAAAGGGAGGCGTCCAGGAGGCACTGGCTCCACCTTAACTGGCTCCTCTCAACGTGGAGGAGCAGCGACTCTACTCTGAGTCCCTCCCGGATGACCGAGCTTCTCACCCTATCTCTAAGGGAGAGCC
>JARVJO010000125.1:9068793-9083296 GCA_031762555.1 Cynodonichthys magdalenae | reverse complement strand
ACTCATTTCGGCCGCTTGTATCCGTGATCTCGTTCTTTCGGTCACGACCCAAAGCTCGTGACCATAGATGAGGGTAGAAACGTAGACCGACCGCCTTCTGGCTCAGCTCTCGCTTCACCACAACAGACCGGTACAGCGCCCGCATCACTGCAGACGCAACACCGATCCGCTCATCCCGGCCGTTTGACACTCAGCTGTGAATCTCTCCAGTGAGAGTTGGAAATCATGATCTGATGAAGCCAATAGGACCACATAACCTGCAAAAAGCAGAGATGTGATCTTAAGGTCACCAAAACGAATCCTGTCAACACCTTGCCTGCGCCTAGAAATTTTGTCCAAAAAAGTTATGAACAGAATCAGTGACAAAGGGCAACCTTGGCGGAGTCCAACTCTCACTGGAAACGAGCCCCACTTACTACTGACAATGCAGACCAAACTCTGACACAAGGGACTGAAGGATTAAAATATTTATATTTTAGAATCAATTTTAGAGCATATAGATCTGTTAATGAGGGTATCGATATTTCAGTATCAATCTAGACATCACTACCAAAACATGTAGACTAGAGACTTGCTTGTTACCTAAAGTGTAACTAAAGCTGTGTCCAAATTCAGAGGCTCGTTTTATTTCTGACAAGAATAATATTTAAAAACATGTCTATACAAATGACAAAAGCCTTAACAACACAACTGCTTGAAACTTAAAATTTTTATACTGCCAGATTTTTATTTGTCGGCCGCATTGGCAGAGTCTTTGGATTTAAACAGCCTTTGGCCCGGTGCTGTGACGTAAGCGGCCAACAAATTTGGTCTATGGAGGACCCAGCCTCTGAATTTGGACACAGCCTAACTCCCCCTGTGAAAGCCCCCTTTAAAGTTCTTTACTGCCGGCAACTATAGCGTTGCTGCCCCTCCCTCCACAAAAGACCAGTGGAAGACAGTAAGAAGTCATGCACAGTCAGGTAAATTTTCCATAACCACAAAACATGAACATGATCAGAATAAGTGTTTACATATCATTTGCATTATCAATCGATATAAACCACCCCTGTTGTTCGGATTACAAATTATGATAGAGCTGAATCTGATCAGTAGGCAATATTTTGATTACTTATGTCAATGTAAACATAGTAGTTTATTTGAAATGTACAAAACAACTCAGTCAGGGACTGACACGTCTTCTGTCCCCCGTCAGTTCATTCAGCAGACACAGAGGCTCTTTGCCTCTTCTGCTCCGCCCCACACCCACATCACACTGCTTCAGAGGTGGAGGTAGTCAGAGCCGGGCAGGTTGATGTGTGAAAAATCCCTGCGGTGCTGCGGCTCAGTAATTATAATAAACTGATGATAATAGTCATAGAACACCCTGCACACAGGATTAAACATCAACAGATTTATTCCAGAGGGAATTGAAGATGACAACTGCAGTAGCCACCGTTCAACCCATGGAGGGCAGCACAAAGACTGTTTTAGACCAAATATTGCAGAATTAAACAATTTTACATGAAAATTTCAAAATTTGCACAGAAATATAGTGATAAAACCCTTTAGGCACAATTTGACATTTTATTTGCAAAGAAATTTGATTTTAGGTTTGACTACTCTTGTTTCTCTGTTGACCTATTGCCTATATGAAAAAAGACATTTAAGCTACAGTTTCTGTATGCATTTTTTATTTTACAACTTTTAGAAGATAAAAATCTGTAATATCTCACTTTTTTTGATGCAAATATTCTTGCGTTTATTATGCGTAAGATTTTGCAACACTTGTTCTATGTTTTGTTGTATTGTTTTTGAGCTCCTGCTGAGACAAATCTGAACAGATAAACACTTTTAAAGTACCTTTGTTTTGTTTCAGAAGGTGTTTCAACGACTCCATGTCATGTACACTGTGGGCTACTCAATTTCTCTGGCATCCCTGCTGGTGGCAGTTTCCATCCTGTGCTATTTTAAGTAAGCAACCAGAAACCTTTCATCCATTACATCACATTTTAGCTCAGTTTAATTTCTAACTCACAACATAGGACTCAAAATGTTTTCTGCAGTTTTCCAGGCAGCAATGGTGGGCACAGCTAACCAAAAATATAGCTACATTAACGTTAAATCCCTCAACAGGTAAAGTGGAAGCTAACTGCTAATCACTAAAACTATTGTCCCTCTGATTCACACGTTTTTGTTTACTTTGAGCTGAACTGACACAAACCTGCTAATGTTGGTTTGTATGTTAGCTGTTAGTGGACTTAAAGTTGGCAACACCTAATTTAGCAGGAGTTTATTAGTCCACTAACCGTTTTCAAAGTTAGGGAAATCTGCAAAATGAGAAATTAGTTCCGCTTTTAGCTGTTAGCAGAACCATGCATTGCTGGGCAGCATCATAATAAGGTTTGACTCACATTTCATAAACTTTTTTCTTTTCTTTTTTTTTTGTCACACAAAATTTCTCCAGGCGTCTCCACTGTACACGCAATTACATTCATATTCACCTCTTTGCCTCCTTCATCTGTCGAGCAGTGAGCATTTTTGTGAAAGATGCTGTGCTCTACTCCATATCTGACGGCAATAAAACTGACTCTGAGTTCACAACAGAGAGACCTCATATGGTAAATAAAAAAATACCCCTTTTTAAAATGTATACAGTGTAATTTTGTTATAATGTATCATTTTAACATTTAGAATTTATAAACAAATAACTATTAATGTTTAGCTTTAGCTTTTTAGCATGTATTTGACCCTCCTTTTATTGACCCTTTCTACTTGTCTTTATGCTTAGCTAAGCTTGTAAAATTGGCTTTAAGCGTAGCCGTTGTGTGTCTAGATCTCAGCAGGAATTTGTGCAAATAAATGCACTACAACAGCAGATTAATTAGACCCCAATGCTCAAACAAAACTAACGGTAATGGATTGATTCTTTTCCCGTAACTGCTGCCATCAGGCTGGTTGTAAAGCCGCTGTCACCCTTTTCCTCTACTTCCTGGCAACCAATCATTACTGGATTCTGGTGGAGGGCCTATACCTCCATAGCCTCATCTTTATGGCCTTCCTGTCTGACAAGAACTACCTGTGGGCTCTGACCATCATGGGTTGGGGTAAGTGGCGCTCCAACAGACTGCACACTATGGTTGCAGAGCAGATGCTCAGCAAATATTGTTCCCTCCTCTCATACCAGGTGTTCCAGCTGTCTTCGTGTCCATCTGGGTCAGCGCACGTGCCTCGCTGGCAGACACTCAGTGAGTCCTGTGGTGTTTTCATATTAGATTCTTATTTATTTATTTTTTTGATGAACGATAAATTGAGCAGTTTTATCCCCATGTTCAGATGTTGGGACATCAGTGCCGGAAATCTAAAATGGATTTATCAAGTTCCCATTCTGGCAGCCATTGTTGTAAGAAAAATCTATTTTTTAAAATAACATTAAAGTGTAATTCCAATGAGCTGACTTTATATTTCTGTCTGTGCAGGTGAACTTCCTCCTTTTCATTAACATAATCCGTGTACTTGCCTCTAAATTGTGGGAAACCAACACTGGTAAACTGGACCCTCGACAACAGTACAGGTAATTATTCATCTGAACTTTTAAAAATAAATAAATATCAATATATTTTAAAGGGTTAGGGTGAAGTTATTTTAGTAGGGTTTTAGGGAATAGTTGTGAATAGTCAGTTACCTGCAGTAAACAACAGAACGTTCTCACTTTGCAGAATTTGGGAGACATTCTTGTCATGAGATAATCAGTCAAAGTCAAAACATCCAAACTATTCCTTTGAAGTAAAGTTCACCACATGAATTTTTCCTTTTTATTGATTCCTGCAGGAAGTTGCTGAAGTCCACCTTAGTCCTCATGCCCTTGTTTGGAGTCCACTACATTGTGTTCATGGCCCTCCCTTACACTGAGGTGACCGGGCTGCTGTGGCAGGTGCAGATGCATTATGAGATGTTCTTCAACTCTTCCCAGGTCAGAGCACAATTATGAACCATAAATAGCGTGATACAGACTAACTAATTTCTCTTCCAGTTATTTGTAAATTTGATCTGTTTTGATCAAAAAATCTTTTTTTTCAGGGTTTTTTTGTGGCATTTATCTACTGCTTCTGCAATGGAGAGGTAATAAAGCTAAATTTATGTTTAAACAGGTTAAGTATATTTTGATCAAATATATTTAAGCTGCTTCTCCTCAGGTGCAGGCAGAGGTGAAAAAGGCTTGGTTGAGACGCAACCTGGTGTTGGACCTCAAACAGAAGGCCAGGATCACCAGCAGCGGTGGAGGAAGCTGTTACTATGGAGGCATGATGTCCCACGCCACCACCCACAGCGTCTGCGTGCCCGCCGCTCACCCCAGAGCTTTTTCCTTTACCGGAGGAGTGGCGGGCTCGGGGGTCAGGCTGCCCCGCCACAATGCCCCAGCATCCCTCCGGGCTCACAGCAGCCTATGCGTTTACTCTCCCAGCCCCACGGAGGCTCCAAGCCCCCAGAGGGACTTAGCTGAGTTGAAACCAGCGGGGTCTGAGTCAGGAGTTTTTGCTCGACACACCAGAGCCAACAAAGACACGGAAAACTGCAACAACCACGGAGCAGAAGATTCAGCCAACCCCTTATCTGTGAAGGAAATAGAGACCATTTTATAATCACTTCTGCTGGCCCCTGAGCAGACCTCATGTGGCAGTTTTGTCAACACTTGAGCTGTGTTTCTTTTCTATTTTAGACTGAAATTATAGCCACATAAACAGTGAAGGAATACAAACATATTAGCAATGCATGATTTATATTGTTATTTAAGCTTTGATAGTTTTTGTACTGTTGTCATGATTTCTGTCTGTGCATGAGCCCTAATATTGTTTTTCCTATGCTTTCAATTCATGCTCGGCTTGGCTAAACAGTCACTGAAGATGTGATGCTGTAAAGATCTTACTTATTTGAGATGCACGCTGGGTGTATAAACAGTGAGACGTTTTTTTTTCAATGTGATTCTTCTCCCTGCTCATTTCCTAAAGCCTCGCTGAGTTCTAAACTGCACCCTTCCCAAAGTAGACCTCCACGTGGGTCAAACATAACGCCAGCCTTTACTTTAGCAAACCATTCATCAGAATTTCTTGATTTTTTTTTCTTTTTTTGAGTCAGTGGAGTCTAGACAGCATGTCTAGACAAATCTCCCTCTCTGTTGTTGTTCAGGTGGTCTAAACGGTCCGATTTATCAACTTGACAAGTCCCTGAAGGCTGATCTATGCACTTTTTACCCTTAACTCCTTCCTTCGTTGTAACCTCTGCACCGAGCCTCTCGCAACACCATCCAGAATTTCACACATTCCCCTTCAGGCCACAGCACGAAGCAGTAGACACCTGAGTTATTTTGGAGACCTCGAGCATAAGTGAAAAACCTGCAACCCAAGCCACCGGTGTTCACAAGACATACAAAAAAAAAAAATGAAAACGGGAGCTGTAAATATTTTAACGACAGCATTGGTGTCCAGAAATAGAGACGCCTTTTTGGTGTCACATCAATTCATTTTCTTTATCTGCGTCTCATTTCTGCTGGTGTCCATCTTCAGCAGTCACAGTGGGAGATGATGGAGACCCTGGACTGGCCACAATCCATGATACAAAGGGATAATTTAGTGTTACCAATGTACGTGCATGTTTGTGGACTGTGGGAGAAAACCCACACGTGCACGGGGAGAACATGTAAACTCACAGAAAGGCTCCAGGCTGGGAGGTGAACCTGTGACCTCACTGAGGGGCGACAGCTCTAACCACTGTTCCACCCTGTGTCACGTGCAATGTGTAAAAAAATATTTGTGAGTTGTGCTTAATAAATGTTTTGGAGTATTTTGTGAGATTATAATCTGACTGAAAGTCTTTTTATGGGGATTATGGGAGGTAGTTTGCTCTCTGCAGTTTTCTTTCTCTGCTGCTTTTATCAAAAAGCAAATTTAAGACTAATTAAACACTAAATGAGCTCTCCCAGCAAAGCAAGCTGAAGTTATGATATCTTTACAAGTTTATTTAATTGTTTTAAGGAAAAGTAATCTATCGCAGGACTATTCAAATTGCTGGTGACTTCAGTAGAGTCCGTCAATAAATTCATTATGTCAGCAGTGTTATATTTACATGTATTTATGTAATTTTCAAACTTCATTTATTATAAAAATATTATAAATATATAAATAAATATATAAATATCTTTTAAATCAGTTTTAAGTTTGCAATGTATGATTCAAAGCAGCAAAATAAACAAATTTAAGAAGTGAAAGATAATTTTTTACATAATGCGTTTTTCCTCAGGCGTTATTCCCCCCAAAACACACACAGTTGTGTCCAGCTATACATATGGAGACATTTCATTGACTTTCATTAATTTCTACAGCCTAATCCTGACCCCCTACCCTAAACCTAACCTCACAGGTACATACCTGGCCCTAAACTTAACCTAAATTCAATTTGCACCTTGGCCCTAAACCTAACCCCCATCCCACCAATGACATTTAAACAAAATGGAGACTTGGCTTAGGTTCCCATAAGTACCATTTGTCCCCACATGTTGGTGTTTTTTCTTAAAATGGTCCTCATATGTTACCCGCTCACACACACACAGATGTTTGGTCCCTGAACTGCTGGCTTTGAGTAACTTTGACCTGCTGAGCAATTTGGTTGAGTAGCCCACCAAACAGTAGAAGGTTCTGTGAGGCTGATAGTGTTTTAAAAGGGTATTTAACAGAAATAATGCATGTTAAAGAGATATTCTTGAGCTTTTTGAATCAAGATGAAGTGAAAAAGTTAGAAAAAACATCTTACCTGTTGTAGAAAGCTCTTTGAATGACCACAGTTTGGAGAAATAAATGGACAAAGATCAATTCTAGTCAGACTAACACTATTACTCCAAACATTTACATCTTTTTTGCACTACTTGTGATATTCATGTAGCCATGCTGCTGCCATTAACAACAGTGTAAGGGAAAATTAACATTTATACAAAAGTTTTTATATAGTGAGCATAATATAACAATGATGCAATTTGGTTTATTAGCTTGTTAATCTTGAATTAAACTCCATTTTCAAAACTGAGGTTGCTCAAAGAGCTATATCCACAACAGGTAAGATAATGTTTGTTCACATCCTTTCTACAGAACGTTAAAAGATCTTTAAGCTGAATGCTATACTATATTTTTCTTACTCCAATAATTAAAATTTCAGTGTTTCTCAGAAGTATTATGTGTTTTTAAACATAACAGACAAAGATCCATGCATAAGAGGTTCCTCTTCCAGCAGAACAAAAACAATTAGAAGCCTCGGTACAGTCTGGGTGGCAACATGCTGTCAGCTCATTAGAAAGGAAACGTTTGGGAACAAAGTGTCTTAGTGAATATTGTTGTCAAACATTTCCTCTCCTTCCACCAGGACGATGAAGATGAAGGCCAGGTGAGTGAAGATGATGATGCTGGGTAGAGGAAATGAGTCAGGATGATGACTGTGGGGGAGGTAATGTCATCTCCCCTTTTCATGCTGCAAACATGTTTACGCAGACAAACAACCTGTAAACATGTACGGAACAACAAATCAGTGTTTAATGAACGGATGTGCTTGTTGTTGTTTTATCTATTAAAGCTCAGAAAAACAGACTGAATATAAGTGAAAATCCATTAAGACAGAGCGACAACATGTACTTGTAGTTCTTATTCTTTATCACTAAATATTTTAATGTATGTTTTACACATTTTTAATATTTATTACATATATATTTACTTAAAATTTCTTAAAACATGAATATTAGCTCTAATTTTTTATTTAAGTACTTTTCAGCTTTATGAAAACTAACAAGCCTCAATGTAAAAAGATTGAGTTACTTTGTTTTGACTCTTTAACATTTGTAACATTCAAAAAACCAACTTAAATTGATATTTTAAAATGTTTTAAGCATACCTGAACATTTCTCAAAAAATAAAAATAAAAAATGGAGGGCTTTTAAAACACACTTTTGCACTTTGGTGGCAAACATGGACAGCAAGCAGGTTTTAAGGGTGCATATGTTGTCAGCGGTCACTATATATATCAATGATGACATGTAGAATATTTCTTCTTTAAATATCAACCAAACTAAAAGCGTGGCAAAAAACAAATACAAAATAAGCATGAGAAACACAACAGATCCAAAAAATAAATAAAAACAAAATGATGACAATCCGTTGCAAGCAAACAATTTCAAAAAGACAAAATTTTACTAAAGCATCACAAAATGACCAATAAAACTATAACTCAAACACAAAAAAGAAACATAAAAAAACAGCTACAAAACTAAAAGTGACCAAGTTGGGCAAATATTCAAATATTCACGAATAAAAAACACAAATAGTTACATGTGTCATTTGATAAAAAACAAGCCATAAACAACAGTGTAATCAAGATAACAAATTCAAACTAAAAGAACCTAAAAACAGGGCTATTTAACCAAACTGCTGGGGACCACAGTTATTCAAAGCAAACACCTCAGGGGCCAGACAGGGGGTGTGGGTGTTTACCTTTTTAATTTGTTAATTTTGCTGCATTGAATCAAATAAAATCTTAATAGACCTAAAATTAATTTTCATACTAAATGACGTAAAAAAAAAAAAAGAAAAACTTTAAAAAATGAACTCATTGGAGGGTTTGATTGAAGTCATTCATGAGTGGGGCCCACAAGATGTTAGTTGAATAGTTCTGACCTAAAATAACCATAATAAGTCAATAAATTACAAAGAAATAATGCATTTGTCCAAAAAACAAGCTATGGTTCTTTTATACATTTGCGTCATAAGGTTGATAAGCTATCTGATTAACATGTAGGCCTATGAGATATCTGGCTAATATTTGTTCAGGTGTTTGCTATTGTTAATTCATAGTTCTTATAGCTGATGCATAAATGTTTTTTTTCTAATTTGTTCACATTTAAAGAAAAGCCAATCATGCCTATCTTGATTGTGTGCAGGAGAGGTGGTTAGGTCACAGACCCCTCGAGCACAGACTCTGGTTCCAAAAATACATAGCAGCTTTGGTAACTGGACCCTGCTTCAAACAAGGAGAAAAGAGGAACCGTTTAGTTTAATGGTACAGATGTGCTGATTACTAATGTAAAACAGGTGGTAAGGAGCTGGAAAAGGGGTTGACTGAGGACATCTTGTGGTTGTTACAACACAACAAAGCCAGGAACAGAACTCCGCTGAAAACAATAAACCTTTACCAACAACTCATACTGAAAGAATCTAAACATGACATCAAGATGCAGACTAAGTATAATGTGTGCGAAAAAACCCAGGAGAGAAGATGAACAGTGATGTCATGGTGATGTCACGAGGCAGGCGGGAAGCTCGCGAGAGGGCAGAGCTCCTTTCAGCGTTCAGTGAGTCCTCTGGATGTGGGATAAAAATAAATAGACACGCAGATGCGTCCGTGTACTTAAGGTTTTCTGTTCTTCCTGCACCGAAACAAAAAGAGGCGCAGCCTGTGTGATGCGGACCCGCAGCATCTTCCTCTCCCGCAGCCAGAAGTGAAGGTGGAGGGCCGACAGGGAGGGGTCCTTTCATTTCAGGGTTGTCTCCTGGATGGAGCCTGGCAATGTGCAGGCGGCGATGGGAGACGGGTCGATCAAAGTGTCGGCTCGGAACGTGGCTGTGGAGAGAAAAAACCTCCTGACGGTCTGTAGGTCAGTACTTTTTCCCGTTTAGTCAGACATGCTGTTAAAATGCTCCTTAAAATTGTATTATTATTATTATTATTATTATTATTATTTGCCACTAAGATTTAAGCTTTATTCCTGCTAACATCTGCCGTACAGATTCAGGTTATGGACTAAGTGCGCATGCGCAAAGCCTGTTCTGATAACCTGGTGATTTAGTTGTTCATACATTAAATTATTTGACCCCGCCGGCCTCTTTAGCTGTGTGGGTTTACGTCATATTTTGTCAGCGCTGTTTATTTTCTGGGCGCCGATGGCGTGGTTGCTATGGCGACCATCTTCCTGGAGCAAGGACTAGCTGGTACCCCAGGGAGACTGAGAGGGCAGGGAGGCAGTCACCAGTCACTGCGAGGCCTGAACTAAAAGGCAGTCCTGACTGGACTGTGGAGGCTGCTAAATGGACTTATTATTGATTGTGTAGCATTTAATAATACTAAAAACACACACACAAAACAATACAGTATACTACTACACTACTCATGAAAATCTGCTACTATCACATCAAAATTTTAGCTAGGCTACTACTTTTCTGTTGAAAATTAGTATCAAATACTTTTTAATAAAGTTTGTTTCTAGGTTAGGAATAGTTAATATCTTACCTGTTGTAGATGGGACTACAGATTCTGACTAAATAATAAGCTTCTGTGATACTTAGTGGGAAAAACATTGTGCTTATTTTGAGGCTAGTCAGCCAGTCAATTTGAATGAAACAGTTGTCTCAGAACAATGAAGAGGAAAATCTGCTTGCTTTGCGTTAATTGTTTAATGTTTAATAGACAGAAAATGTGCTGTTTAATAAAAATAACAATAAAATCTTCATTAATTGGAGGCTGACTGTATTTACAGCCCCCTGTACCCTCAACCAATAACATCTGGCAGGTGATCTGGTCACAATAAGACCTGCTGAATTAGGTATTTACATATTTATAATTTTCAAATATTTAGTGTCCAGGAAAAGGTTTGGTCAAGTGTTTTTTGAGAAAAAATGCATTTAGCTTACAGTGAGGGTTTAAATGTTGTGTAAGAAGAATGCATCAGAGTCATCATTAAAGATAAATGAATGAACAAGTAAAAATCATGGCTGGAAACATTCTCTGAAGGCTCCATAGAAAGACACCATTACTGCTGGTAATGTATCACATCACAGCCGAGTCATAAACGCTCTTCACTACATTAAGATGCTGGAGCTTCCTGAAAGTCTCTGTGAACATTTTCCTCACAGCAAACCGATGACATCAGACCTGACGGAAAGAAACGAGAGCCTGCAGGAAATGGAAGCTGACAGTTCACTAAGTTATGACCATAATAAATCACACAGAGGAATCATATATAGTTCATAAAACATTAGAAAAAAAAATCTGTTTAGGTTTATACATGGACATTTGTAATTTAGCGTTCTGCTTGACTTTTGACTTTAATTCCTCTGTAGGTTTTCAGTCAAGACCCTGTTAGAGAAATACACGGCCGAGCCCATCGATGACTCAGCTGAGGAGTTCATCAACTTCGCAGCAATCCTTGAACACATCCTCAGTCACCGGTTTAAAGGTAAGAAACATTCAAGAAAAATAAATGCAAGTTGAGGGAGGAATAAAGCACATGCAGGATATAAAACCTTGGCTTAAAATCCTGGAAATTGCTTGAATTACTAAACAACATTTAACAAAACATAAGTGTGATTGATCAAAGCAAAGAATTTAGCTAATGAAGAAGTGAAATCATCATCTTGCTTAAGAATATGTTAGCTATCACCACATAAAAGATGCCGCAGTAGTTAAAAAATTTACTTTAAAATGTTTGAAAGGTTTCAAAACAGGAGCTAAGTGCTGCACTGCTTTGCTGAACTTGAAACGGAAGTATGCAAAAACATAATGAGGAAAATTGGGAAATCAAATGAGGAAAACAAATAATACATTTTGAAATTAGCAAAACAAAAGCTATGAGCTTAAATCAGCAGCATTAGCAAAACAGGAACTAAAATCTAAAAATGAAGCAAATATGGTCAAGTAGATTTCAGCGCACAATTTTAAGTACTTGAAATTATCTCAGTGCATTTTTATAAGAAGGAAATGTAAATTAGGTCAAGTATTTCAAAAAGTATAGAAGTTCTAAAACCCAAAAATTATAGCCATAATGTCTTGAACAAGATTATTGTTTTGATATTTAAATGGTTCAAAAAGCTGACAGTATGGTGATGTAATCCTACGAAAGACACTATAAGCAGGAAAACAAATGTGTAAATGCTGACTCAGCATTCACATTATTACACAGTTGGTTCCTCTGTCGTGTGATCATTTACTGCTGAGTTCCTGTAAAATGACCCAGGGTTCCCTATTCACAGAAATAAATCTACTTCATACTACAATCTGTAATATCTATTTGTATTTATTTGTGAAGGTTCTAGTAGCTGGTTTGATGGTCAGAGGAGTTATTGGGACTACGTCCATCTGGCCTGTGCAAAAGTTCCCAACAGCTGCATCAGCAGCATTGAGAGCATGGAAAACATCAGCACCTCGAAAGCAAAGGCAAGCAACTGTTTACATAATCTGTAATCATATTGACAATAAAGTTTATTTGTGTGCTGTTTCTGCACCATATTAGTTAAGACTAGCATTGCAGCTGATCCATCTTTTTTGCTAAGAGGTCTCTTTGTTTTTTTTTGGTATAGTGTGTTAATATTTATGGTGTTTTCTTCAGGGTCAAGCCTGGATGAGAGTAGCCCTCATGGAGAAGAGACTGTCTGAGTACATCGCCACTGCTCTGAGGGACATCAGAACAACCAGGTCAGGAAAACCCCGTCACACCTATCCGGTCAACAGTATGACTCGGTCCTAACTGGAAGTGTTTCCCTCATATTTTCAGGAGGTTCTACGCAGAAGGAGCCATCATGTTAAGAGAGGAGGCCACGGTGCTAACAGGGATGCTTTTAGGACTTGGAGCCATAGACTTTAGGTGGGGAGTGTTGACCTCTTATACAATGATTGATTTAATAGTTTAAAAGTGCATTTTATGGAGTTATTTTTACTCGGTTTATAGTTTCTGCCTGAAAGGGGAGGCCCTGAATGGGAAGTCTTCAGCAGTGATCGACTACACTCCTTACTTGAAATTTACACAAAGGTACTTGTACGGACAGTTAGTGTTTTTCTTTTGGAAGCAAAGAAGGTAATGTGGCTGTGTTTTAATGCAGCTACGATTACCTGAGCGATGATGATGATCGGCGGAGCGTTGACAGCAGCACGAGTGACGACAGCGTCTCTGAACACCCTTACGTCCCGCTGGTGACCGACGAGGAGAGTTGGAGCACAAAGTGCCGCAAGATGGAGCAGAGGTTCAAGATCGTCAACGCTCAGAAGGTCTCCACACATGTTCAAAACCCAGGACTGGTTTATTTAGAAAAACAGGAAAATAATAATGTGAGTACTGAAGCAGTGTTCACACAAATAAGTGTTTATTTGTTGTCAGGGTTACCTGGAAGAGCTTGTACGCCTGAGGGAATCCCAGCTGAAGAACGTTGAGACGGAGAACAAAAAGCTGAAGGCCCGGCTGGAGGAGGTGCAGAATCAGAGCCAGCAGGAAAAGTCTGAGCTGGAAGCGGTCATCCTGGAGCTTCAGGAGCAGATGTGAGTGCTTTAGATCAGGTACATGTTTCTCAGCGTGGAACAACAAAACCTTATTTTATCTGTACAAATTGTGTACGATTATGAGTAGCTTTCTTTGTTTGCAGATGAATCGTTTTAGTATTTGCGGCTGTGCTAATTAAATTAAAAGGAGAAATATTGATTCATAATTTATTTACATCAGGACAAGTTTGATTCCGTGTGATTCCAACCATCTGGCCAAAAACTTGTCAATCCCCCTCATCAACCAGTGGTCGACAGTTGAGCCGTACGGCAGCCAAGAGAACATGAAGCTGTTCCGCAGGTTTGACTCTGTCTCCTGAAACAAGAATTATTTATTGTCCTTTTATAGAAACAAAAATCACTTTTGTGCTTTGGTTTCTATCCAACTTTCTGGATACCATCTTGAATCAGTTGTAGATGATCAGTCAAAATGAAATTTCTGTGGTTCATAAGATATTTTGCAAACAGACGCAGACAAAAACATTGCTCTGCCTTTGCCTATAGCAATGAGTAACAGAAAAAAAGTTTGTGACTCTTCTGTGGTCAGTCTGTTTCAGTCTCCAGAGTGCTTATTTCTACGCAAACGACAGCTGCTGCTCTGCAAGTTGGATGAAATTTCATTTCCATGTGAAATTATATGAAGCTGTCTTGAAATTGAGACAGAAAAAGAATCCCATCAAAGTTGATTTATTTTAAAAATAATAAGAAAATATAAAAAAATACAGTATCAGGAAGTTCAGTAATGAGCTCTTTTTGTGATTTTAGGGGATGTTTTTAATTGAAAATTGCAGAAACGGTCGATGAGTGGAGCTTTTAATTATTTTTCCAGGCTATTTTCCAGGCCTGCGGACACCCTGCTGTTTGTCTTCCTCACTTGTCCTCTTGTTGACCTGCAGGAGGAGCTTCCCGAGCACAGAGCTGCTGTCAGTGGAAGATTCAGGCTCCCGAAGGAAACAGAACGGAGGGGCCTGGTGCATAGGTGACACTTCAGATACATAGCAAAAAAAAAAAAACTAATAAATAAAACGTTCATGATTTCTTCTCCTTATACACCTTCTACAGAAAAGGACTACACCCCATCCATGGTGGGACTCTGTGGGTCAATGTCCTCTCTCCTGAGCTGCAAATCTCTGGCAAGTCTCAAATCCAGTGAGTGCCTGGTGAACATCAGCACAGAAAACAGCCC
>JARVJO010000125.1:9051765-9067955 GCA_031762555.1 Cynodonichthys magdalenae | reverse complement strand
CTGCACCGTCTCCCAGCTAGGAGGCGCCAAAGAAACACTGCCAACAGAGACTATTCCAAAACAAAGACAAAATGACTGCTCCTCATATGCAGAGACGTGCACTATCTCAACATACATCTTCATAAAAGCAGCCCTCCATCTTGACATGTATAGCAACAATGCAAGTTTATCTGCTGTACTGCCTCATTGTTGTGTTTCAGAGTCTCTTTGTACATCACAAGGCTTCATTTTGTGCAGATAAGTTCCTGTAATACTGACAGTCCTCTCTGTGTTCCTGTCCTTTGTGTCTGTGTCCTCAGTCTGACCTTATTCTACAAGAGTTTTACCTTAGAAAACTACACTATTATTAGAGGGAAAAAAAACAAGATGGGGCTTGTTTATGGAGAGCAAACTGATCTTAAAAGAAGAGTATTTAAAATTAGCAAACATTTCATTATTAGGATATACAACAGTTTTTAGGCTTAATTCAGTTATTTGAAATCAACAGATCTTTTGAAGTAGGGTTATGTGGAGAAGTTATGGACATTTGTTATCTTACCTGTTGTGGATAGTTGTTTGAACGACTTCAGGTTATGGTTAAGTGAATTCACTTGTGTGTGGTTTATGTCTATTTTATAAACTTTTACACAGAAACAATTCATTTTGCACATAACCCCGTGCAAAGTACCCGTTAGGTTGTCAATACACTTCTAATGAAAGGCCTAGCATTCTGTGAGGGAATGCATTTCACCTACAACCTTTCATGACAAAGTTTTAAATTGAAATCAACTTGTATTGAGAAATGATGGCGCTGTCATCAGTTTGGTAAGACTATTAAAATAACTTTTTGAAAGGTTACGTTCACACTGTAAGCAAATGTGACCCATATCAGATTTTTTCCTGACAGTCTGAATGTGACAAATCTGTTTTGTTTTTTCAAATCCAACCCAGGCCTTTTTAGTATGTGGTGCTAAATTGGATACATATCTGATGTTTTCAAAGTGACAGTCTGAACGCTCGTGTCACATTTCATTCAGCTTTTACTTCAGTGAGGTGGGGAATCCACAGAAGCATTTTACAGTAACGTCTATTTCAGACCAAATCAGTACTAAAGTTACTGGATTGATACTTTACTCCCAGCACATCCCTGCTGTTCTATTAATAAGATTTTGCACAGGCGCAGCCAGCCTGAGGCAGGTTCAAATGTAAATGGTGAACTAAGCAAGCATGTCAGGTAATTATTTAATCAACTCTGATTGCACAACAACTTCAGAATTGATGTGCTAGCATGTAGTATCCATATTTACTTCTGTAAACCGTGAGCTGAATGTGATGTTACCATGTTCTGCAAATGCGGGTTGCATTAGTGCTGTGGAGAGTTCACACTGGGATCTGATGGAGGTCGTATTCAAAATATAATGTGAATGTTCATGCAAAAAGACTGGATTTTTGCAAAAAATCGGAATTGAGCATTAAGACCTGCAGTGTGACCGTAGCCTTTGTGTGCATTGTGAACAACTCAGCTACTACCACAACAGTTAAAACATTAGTTGTTCTTAAACTTTACTCAATACCCCACTTCATAAGATCTGAACTGTTGTTTTAAGTTAATAGCAGATTTTAAGTTGTCGCAGTCCTGCATTAGAAGCAGACACACCATTCATGCAGGATGAATGTTTTTCTCTGTAGAACATGTGTTACATCTGTTTGAGTGTTTTTCTCTTTTTTTCATTTTTGTGGCTCATTTTTGTTTATTTCATGACATTCTTGTATAAACATGTAAAATCTAATAAGTTCTTGAAGAATGGAAAACCTTGTGTAATTTAAAACTGCAATAAACAGCCTTTTTTGAAACACTGATACGTACAGAGTGTGTGTTGTAGTCCAGGCTGACTAAAGGCACAGCAGTGTCAATCGGGTTGATTAACAGTCAATCGGTGAAAAATCTTCAAAACTGTTTAACAAACTGCAGTGAAATGATGTTCAAATAATGTATATTAAAGGCTTAGTGTTCCTTGAAGGAGTACATCACTTTTCATGCCAGATTTTTATTTAAAGATTGTCTTTTTTTTTAAACAGAAAAGTTGTTACAATTTTAAGCACTAAAAAAACTGTACACTTCCACCACGTTTGAGTCTCAGTCACTTTGTTTTCACGTCTTCCCTTTGTACCCCAACTTCGTGACATATAAAGGTCTCTCCTCAGATGGGTTCGAAGTAGCTCATGTGAGGTCAAAGGTCAGGCTCATTTATTCATTAGTGCAGACAAACACACAGAGCTAAGCAAACAGTAACTGAAGGCCCTTTGCTAAATGTTACAAATGCATTAGGAGATACATTCCAGATCGACACACTGTCCAATTATCTTCCTGGCTGTAAATAAATGGATGCTGAGTTCAGTTTAATTATTGTGTGAAGGCTGATGCAGCATTCACACTAGTCATACTGTTTCTCTTTGGTGTCATTTGCGCACTTTGCACCATTTTGTAGTTCTTTTATTCTGGCCATGACTTTTTTTTTTTTTTTTACTTTTACACTTTTCAGGATATTTTATTTTAGTCACAAAAAATGCTGTCCATAAAATTAGATTGAGATCTTTAATTCCTTCAAATACATTGTTTAGTTTAAAATCTTCTTTAGCATACTTGCTGTTTTTTTTTGGTACAATCATGTTCATTTCAGCTTGTATTTTCTTCTACATTTAGCTAGGGGTTTGCTACTTTTAACTTTCAGTTAGTGTTTTACTACTTTTAGTTAGCATTTTGTTAGGATTAGCTGTTAGGTAGCATTTAGCTACTTTGACCTTTTAGCTAAAAATTTGCTTCTTTAAGCTGTTACCCAAACTTGTAGTTACAACATCTAGCTTTTATTTAGTGCTTTGCTACTTTATAGCTTGTGCTCTTTTAAAAAATTAGTTTGAGTTCTGCTTCTTTTAGCTTCAACAACACAGTTTTAGCTTTTTCAGCAAATTTATTTAGTTCTTAGGGTTCATGCTGCATCTTCATGGAAAAATAAATTTCTTTATTTTATGTTTGTCTTTACCATTTTTGTGAAAGTGACATCAATTGTTTTAATGCAGCTGCAGGAGGCAGATGAGCACGCAGTTTAGTGCTCCATCCCTGTGTGATAAGCAACATTCACTCCCTTTCTGGTGTGCCAGACATATACACATAGTGTGTTATCATAGCATGAGGGTACAGAGGGCACATTTTGAATCTGCATACTTTGATGAGGGGATACTTTGAGCTTTCGTACTGGTCTGGGATCAGCTTGTAAAAGTGGTGTCATGTTATCTTTGCCCTCTTCCCCCTGTCCCACCACTGGCACTCCCTTTCACACAGAGTCAGGACATTTATCTCCCACAAAGCACACTGTCTTACAAACACACACACACACACACAACACCCAAAGCCACCTCACATTCCACCAAGACAGTACACACTTATGCATACACACACAAAGCTGAGCGTCATGAGGTAAAAATTGAACAAATTAAAAGCCTAAAATACCTTGAAGGTTTGACAAGAAATGAGTTGTAGCTGTTTTGGTCAAACCTTGAAAATAACATTATGCAAAATTTTATGGATTATGAAATTTCACACTCTCAGCTACGACTACATCAAAATTTAGCACATTTGTACGATTGAACTACAGATGTTTTTGTGGTCTGCAAGGTTAGTTCATTGTTGCACCCATCTTCAATTGGACTGACTCCAAAAGTTAACCAGCTGTAGATGCATAGTCAACGATTATTTCCTGGAAGATTAATTAAAATCTGTTAATTGATTCATGCAGTATTTTGCTAACAGCATTACAAATACATGCACACACAAACAGGAGGATAGAACAATGTTAAAAAATATATTGTTTTTTATTTAGTTGTAACTAGTTTTCAGTCATCCCAAAAAAATGTATTAGTCCAAGGGGATTTTTACTATTATTTTTTAAATTTCTGGAAATTATCTCAAGACCCCTTACCTGGTGTGTCACGACCCACATCGGGGTCCTGAGCCTTGCTTTGGGAACCACTACGCTAGCTAAGCCACTGGCACGTAGAAAAATCAGTTAAAAACGACACATGAATTGGGGGCGGAGACCAGAAGTTGTATTGTTTGAGGTTTGACAGATTGATGGAAGATTGTCCAATAGCATCGAAGCTGGAGGCCATACCGACCAATCAGAAGTGAAAACAGTGTCCACCCCCTCGCATAATTAAATCCACTCCAGCGTGCTGGTGGAAGTGTTTAGAGTTTGCCATTAAACCAAGAACAGAGAGAGAGAGAACCACGTCTAACTTCGCAACCTTTTAAGGCCATCAAAACACGCTCCAGCCCGAAAAATCATAATGAAATACACCTCAAATTTTGTTTGGAAGACGCAGGAGTCGTCCATAGAGTGACTTTTTGAAACTGGAGCTGCTTCCTCGTTCGACAACGGGGGTGAAATCTCTCCTTATCCTCACAAAGAAACTTTGCTTGCTAAGCTGCTAACTCGCACAAAAAACTTCAGGAAAAAAAGTATCCTCGCGGAAGACTTTAGCATAACAAAACGATTATATCTGGAGCTGAAGGCCTGCGTTTCCAAGTAAATGTTTTAAATTTGTCCTGGAAATGATGCGCGTGGGATAAAAAGTAACATTTGTAACGGTTTTCGAGTAGTTCTCATCACTACAGGAGGAAGAAGATTAGCCAGCTATCACCACCAGCGCCCCCACATATTTTTATTGTATTTTATTTTTATCAACTAAGCAGGAAAAACACTGCTCATTTCAGGTAGTTTCAGGAGCCGAGTGGTTCCACATTAGTTACTGTTAACATGTCCGGCCGAAGTGGAGCTGGACCCCCAAGACCCGGTGCCCCGCAGCCCCTGAAGGCGACGGTTCCCTTCAAGCTGGCCAGCAAACCCAGACCAAATCGGAGGGATGGGAAGTCAGGTATGAGCAACACCTGCCACAAAATATAGAACATATTATATGTCAATGTAACCACCACAAAAATAATGTATTTTTTTATTACGAACAATGAGTGGGAGCGACAGGATGTTAGTGTAGATGTTGAACAACTTATGAACAAAGTTCTCATATGATTATTTCATTGTTATATTTTATTGTTGCAGAGTAACTCTTTAACATTAAAACTTTCACAGAAAATGCATGATGATGCAGTAAAATGAATCTGGTCTAGGAAATGTAACTAGCAGAAAGTGCTTGGGCTTTTTGTTTCACTAGTTAACTTAGTCAACCTTCTAATCTTAACTTGATTTTATCGCTTTTGTCGCTTAAATAAGTTGATTTAAAGCGTATGGCTTGACTGAAACAACACAAATGTGGTTTTCTAAAATCCACATCATGGTAAACCCAGCACCGGAAGCAGTACATGGTATTTAAATATGTACACAAAAGTTGCATCAATTTTTTTTTTTTGCAAAAATGGCCAACGAACAATATGAACTGGACCGCTAACCTGCTAAGTCAAGAGTTTTTTTTTTTTTTAAATGTGTGCTTTACTGATCAACTATTTTGTATTTTACTCAAAAGTGGGAAAAGACAAATTGCACCAGCTGAGCTCAGGTATGAGGCGGACAATGTCACTGGATGCCATCGTCGGACCGTACCTGCAGGGCCATTGGCCGAAGGAACCGGATGCCCAGTGCAGTAGTCCGCCTCGTAAAGACAAATCAACACAGGTCAGCTCCAAATGAGGAAATAAACATTTGCATTTCTTTCAGAAGAATGAGTGGAATGCAGTCATAGTTTTTGCAAACCACTCAAACTTTAAAACAGAATGATTTTGCCTGTTTGTTACTATTATCTCATGAACCAGTGGACAATTTTTCAACAACACTTGCAAAAAGTAATTATTTGTAAATGCATTCAGTTTAGTATGGGTTTGTGTCATGTAATATTACTTAGCAGTTTTTTTTTTAACGCAATGAAAGAAGTTGCTCAAGTCTGAGGGTAGAGGGGAGGGAGTGTCCGGTGCTTGCACAGCTATTACATAGTGTGAACTGCAGCCATGAGAACAGTCCCTGAAGTCAGCTGACGAGGCCGTTTTGGCTGCACTCATCCTCTCTGCTGCATCTGCAGGCACTCGCCGCTGCTCTCTGGTTGCCCACATCCTCCACCTTCTCGCTGTTTTTCAGTTTCTCCAAGTCATTCGCTCTTCTGTAAGCGTGAATAGATGGTCTGTGGGTGTTAATGGTGCGATGCACATCAGGCTTTAAGTAATAAAAGCTGCTCAAAGTGTAAAACTACTGGAAATATGAGTTCTTCATGTGTGATTTTTAACAGTCTTTAATTTCACTGTAGTCACCTGAAAACTTAGGGCCGGGGCTTTAATATATGTTTGTCAAGTACCATGAAAATTATATTCCTTCTCCTGCAGACCCCAGACTCATGGGTGGATAAATCCCACATAAGGAAAGGAAGCGGCAGCCACAAACGCTCAGCATCATGGGGCAGTGCTGAGCATCTGCAAGAGGTCAGCGTTTGCTTTTATTGCTTAACACGTTTGTAGCAGTCAGATTTGTTAAACTTGGGAGTTTTAGCAATTGTGCAAGCTCATACAGATAGAAAAAAAACTTGGATTATGTTTTTATTAACTGAGCAATGATCTCATCTACAAGAGAATTTCACTTTTTCCGATGTTTATTTATGCCTCTCACCTTTCACAATATCTAAATCACCACCTGAACACAGCTGAAGTGGAAGTTTAAAGCATGCTCTATTTGTTTGTCTAACTTATTGAAAGTGTGTGTTTAAAAGGAAACTTGTGGGTTTTGCAGAAAGTTATTGACAGTAACTTGTTTTCATTGCAGATTGCAAAACTCAAACAACAATTGCAGCAGTGCAGCAAACCTGCTGCCTCTGGGGGTCATGATAAAGACAGTCAGTGTTTTTATCCTCATGGGAGCTGTAGCCTTGGAGCAACTCAGGTACCTTTACATCATCATCATCCAAACACTCTGCTCTTTGTACTTCTTGCTGCCAAATGTGTTTTTGTTTTAAGACTACAGCCGGTCTGTTTCCAGACAAGCATTACTGATAATAAGTAAATACTAAAGCTGTGCAGCTCTTTGCAGGAAGTGAATGAAATGAAACACTAAGGCAACAGGAAGATCACTACATCACATGCGCTTCTGTTTCTCAGGAAGAAATGTGTACAGTAGTTCTGCTTTTCTGCACAGCTGTTCTTTGTGATCATGATGCATGCTGCCATGCTTCACTGGGTTGTTGAGGTTTTTAGCCAAAGTGGTCAAAAACTAGGATGCATGTGAATCTTTAAGAGTAACTTGTAAAAGTTTGGAGGCTTTATTCTAACAATAGCAAGTTGTTTAACACTCCTTATACAAAGAATGTAGCTTTGAACACTTTACAGAAAGCCGAAATGACTTTTGAAGAGCCTCTTCTGTCTGAATCTCCAAAGTAACTGAGCCTAAATTCACTTTAACTTGTTTGTGTTCTCAGACTCAGCCAATTCCCATCCCCCTCTCTCCCCTGTCTACACTGTTCCCTCGACTGCGCTGCAGCGTGGAGGGCCTCAACCAGGAGCTGGAAGGCATGTTCATCAGCCAGTCCCCACCTCCACAGCACAGGGTAGGTGTTACCAACACACCACACCACATGCACACGCAAAGAAGCTCAGGTACAACTTTACAGGCTCCTGAACAAGCAAATGGTGGCTGATTTTACATTTTAAAAAGGTTAAATTCTCGTCTCGACAGCTCCTTGAGGTCCCAGACGGTCACCGTGCTCCAGTCCCTCTGCACAGCTGTAGCAGAGGTTCTCAGAATGACCGCGCCATCACACCCCTATCTTCATCCTCCACCTCCTCCTCGCCCTGCTCTTCGCCCCAGCTTCAAGACCCCCACTCATCATATCCTCCTCTAGTCTCTCACCAAGGTTAGTTTGCAGGATTTTGTCAGTGTTTTAATTAGATTTTTTGGGTCAGTCTTTGTGTGTATATAAACTTGGCATGTAACTGTACTGAAAATAAAAGAATAAATGTTGTTCACTTTGACATGTTTAAAGCACTTCATTCAGAAATGGCAATACTTGGTAAAGAAAAAGTTTTAAAATTCATTTTTTGGGTCGTTATTTCTAACAACTTGTTATAAAAAGTTTATTCCAATTTCCTTTGTTAAATCCTCAGAAATTATCAAACAAAAGACAGTTTGACCTGTATGAAATTATATTTTTGCACCAACAAGGTCATTTCAAAAGCCTATCTTGTCACATGTGTAGTCTGTTCTTAAGAATTCTACATAAACTAGAACATCAGAGGACAAAACAAAAAGTAAAAGGAGAGAAGTTTCAAAGCTCATGTAAAAACAGAGTGAAGTGTTTTAGGACTGTATTCAACCAGTGGTTTCATTGATATAATGTCTACAACAGAGAGAGGTTGAACCTATCTTCAGAGTTTTAGTTTTTCTGTAGGTGAACTCTCTGCAGATTCTTTCTAATAATTGTCATTTCTCTCCTGGTTTCTGGCTATGTAGACAGCAGAGAGATGTGCCTCTTGTCTCCGCTGTCCTCCCAGAATGAGGCTGACCTTCCACCACTGATCTCCTCGTCTCCAGGTCTCAACAAAAGCTGCTGCTTCCAGAGAGAGCCTCCAGAGGGCTGCGAGAAGGTCAGAGTCTGGGAGGAGCTCAGGTATGTCTTGGCTTTCATTTGATTGATTGACAAACTACTCTGACACTTCTTGATGACATTTGTGAGCCAGTTAGAGCTAGATTAGTTACTTCAGCAGAAGGACATTACAGTGTTACTTCATAATATTTTGATAGAATGATCATTATACTAACAGTTCTGTCTCCAGAATTCACATGGCTGCCCCATGGTAACACTTGATTGTGGGTCATTTTACTAATGAACAGTTGCATGACTTTGTCTGCTGCTAATTTAAAATGTAGATATCTATTCTCTTATTGTCACAAATAACTCAAACAGAGCCCTAAAATTCACTTCAAAAGAATTGAGAAGTTAGACCACTGAATCCTGATTGTGAGTATGATTCCCACTTAGGGACTGAATTGAAATATGGGTACAGTTCTACCAGTGTCTGTCTTATAAAACATCATACCATCTGCAAAAATATATGTGGGATTAAAGTTTGATTAATTTTGCTTTATAGCAAACATTTGCTTCATATGTGTAAATTGTTGATCGTAAAAATATTTCTCAAAACTTTTCTTTGTTACTAGACACTGTTATTTTATGTCTGACATGTTTTGATGTTTTACTTCCGTCTTCATCAGAGCTGTCACAGCTGATGAAGACGGAAGTATAATGCTGAAACATGTGAGGTATGTCTGAAGTGACGTAAAATACCACAGTGTATAGTAACAAAGAAAAGTTTTAGGATTTATTAGATATATAGACACAATGATGGATTGCTACGTAAAAATATTTGTTCAGATATATTTGTCAAAAGTTCCTTGTCAAGTTTATTTTTTATTTTTTTCCTCCATGACGGTAAACTGTTTAGACTTCCTGGCGTGATTAGTTAAAATACTGCTATACTTTGTTAGTGCGTATGTTAAATGTTTCTCTTTGAGCTAAATCTTATGACAGTTGATTTAGTCAATTGTTTTTTAAACATCCATTAATATTCTGTTTCTACAACATTTGACCTTAAACTTGGCAAAGAAAAGGTCAAGTGTATTTTCTGTTCAAAAGCTTGGGTTTTATGTTTCATTTTTAGTATAGCTTTAACATGTTTTGTGTGTGTGTGTTGGTATTGTAATATTAACTTTGTGCAGTGAAACGTAAACTGACAGTTCATGTTATCTTACCTGAATATGTATATCTTTAGAAAGACAGGATCTGTAAAATTGCAGTCATGACATTATGCAACTCTGGACATGCTTTTGTGGGTTTTAAGTGGTTGTGCAATTTTGCGCACAATAACAGTTTGTTTACAAACCATATTTGCAAAACTTTATCTAAATATTGTAATTTAAGCTTATGCAGTGCCATTTCAATGATATTATTTATTTATTTTATTAATATTGTCATTTTGCATTGTATATAGGCAGAGGTGTCAAGTAATGAAGTACAAATACTTTACTTGAGTAGAAATTTTGGTAATTTATACTTTACTGAAGTAATTCATTTCCAGCCTACTTTTTACTTCTACTCCTTACATTTTAAAAATGCAAAATGTATTTCATTTCCATTTCACTTTGGCTTTTTTTCATTCCGGGTTTGTCATTGTTCAGAAATAAAAACACCTTATTTTGCGCCTCCGGATCAAATACATTTAATTGTGGTTGGATGAGACTTAAAAATCATTCTGACACCCTATTTGTTTGAACAATCATCACATCTGTATGATACAAATCATGTCCCACTCCAGTAAGAAGTATTAGACGTATGTAGCCCATATGAAGATGACTATGGCAGAGTTATATATGTGCAGCTAAAACAGGTAGACTAGCTACTGTCCTCGTCTCCCAAAGACACGCGCATCCTTTCTCTTTATTAAAATAATAGAAAAAAAGTGAATAGTTACAAACTTATTTGGAAAAGGGGAAACAAAGAACAGAGTTATACAGAGTTTTAACTATTCTAATGGACTTTTTGGTGAATTTTATATACAGAAAATTAATTTATATTTTCACAACCACTGAGCAGACAAGGATATGGGCCCTCACTCCACCCCCTTTATTTGATAAAACAGCTTGAGTTGATTTTTCTACTTCTAAAAAGCATTTTTAAACCCTAGTACCTATACTTTTACTTAAGTAATGAATGTGGATACTTTGAACACCTCTGATTAAAGGAAGCTGCAGCACACTGCTCCCCTACTTCCCACAACCTTGGTATTTCATTTCTTTTTGAGTGATCAGTGGTGCTCATGGGACTCATAAAGTTTTGTCAGACTTTGTGTGTGTGTGTGTGTGTAATTTCTGGAATAAAACCTTGTTTTCACCACTTTAAACTTTGAATATTAGTTTAACCTCACCACCACCCCTCATTTCTGTTCCTCAGTACTCCACACCAAGAAAAGCAAATCCTCATCTCCTCCTGCCCAGACCCCAACAAGGTAAACTTCACCCCCCACGGGGGCTCGGCCTTTTGCCCCGTCAGCCTCCTCAAGCCCCTGCTTCCTTCCATGGACCTGTTGTTCCGCAGCCTCACAGGATCCCCAGCAGGAAACAGCCCGAGCCAGGGAACAAGCTCCTGCCAGATGGCCTCTTCTGGTAACCGGGCTGCTTCTCCTAACCCTGCAGCAACCTCCGCTGTGATGGCGGAGAGCTCAGGAGAGGGACTCGCTTTCTGATTACAGATGTTTTTTTGTGGAAATAATGCAAATATTTCACTGGACAAGACAGGTGTGTTTTAAAGTCCTCTTTACAAACATTTTCTTCATTAGAAGTTCAAAATGACCTATATTTAAAAAAAAAAAAAAACCATGACATAGTGTGAAGGAATTACATTTTTTTTCTATATCTGGTTGTCTTGATTTTTTTACCCAAAGAGATAATTTTGGCCAAAAATGTGTGTAGAAAAAAGCTCAGAGATATCTGGTGTATCCACATACAACAAAAAATGTATTTTCCAAAGAGGCAATGATGGACACACATTTAGCTAATTTCTGTCTGAATTATCTGGGGTTTTGATGAAATACAAAAAAATCTTCTTGTTTTTAATTGTTCAAAGATATTTTGGTGTGTATGACAAATCAGTTGGGTACTTTTATATTCACTTGCTTAAAAGAAGACAATGAAATCACAGTTTGTTTCACCTGCAGCTTCCATCTGTTGGAGTTGGGTCACGTTAAAGGCTAAAGGTTTCAGTTCATGCATTCCTGCTTTAAAGCTGTGTGTTAAATTTATTTTTTTTTGCTAAAATGTGTACACATTGATGGATAAAGACATTATTTTTCAATGTTTGTAGATGTATTGTTGATGTTTATAGTTTGCAGTTTCATGGCCTAGTTGACTACCTAACCAGTTTTAGTGGTATAGATGTGTCATCCTTTAATGTTTGGTTCTTTAGGTTCTGCCATGCTGACAAGTCTATGATCAATTTAGTTTTATTACTGGTAGATGTTTGCACAAATCGAACTGCTACTTTTTGAGTTGCAATTATTTCATATATATATAAATATATATGTATATTCACATTTTTGTACTTTATTGTAAATTTAAAAGTAGGATTCCTACATTTCTGTTTTCTGCAACATAAGCTAAAAAAAAATTCTTGTTACATTTAGTTTTGTTGTGTCTACATTTTCGAGGCAGAGTTATGAGATCTGGTGGACTTTTATGCACTTCCAGTAGAGGGATTTTATTGGAGAGGTGTTTCTGTTTTGGTTTGTATGTGTGCATGTGACTGGGGAGTTTATTATTTTTTTACTAACGTAGTTTTAGTGTCATTTAGAAATGCTAATGGATCGGAACATATTTTTCTATTTGATGTTTCCCCAAGTCTGTTTGGATTCTGGGAATGTTCTGTTCTCTCAGGTTCTGTCCTCATAAATATAAGATGAGAAACTGTCTTCTGTGTGAGTTATTAAATTAGAGTTACAAAGTGATTTGTAAACTTTAGTTCTGTGTCTTTATGAAATGAAAACTGAAATATATATTTTTGTCCTGACCAAGGTGAGTTGTTTCTTTTTTTTTTTTATTGGTTCTACGGATAAATTAGCATTTTTTGCTGATCACATGTTCATTAAATGAAATATAAGAAACTTAGAAATATTTCATTTAGAGTCATACATTTTTTGAACTATAAATGTTTTTGTCTTTTTGTGTCTGTTAGTATAAAGTGCAATGAAACACTGGACAATTTTTATAGTAATTTGCACAAAGTAATTAGGCTACTAGATTTTACAGCTATTGACTTAAAAATCCTGATCAAAAAAATCTGTTTAGGGTGGTGTATTATGCATTATTCAGGCATAGTTCAGTTCTATATCACAATCAAGTAACGTTACCTTCATTTATGAAAACACTGTTTATGTAAAAAAAATTAATTTGACTCTGCATCGTAGTCTATCTAAACCTTGAAATTGGCCTCTGTGTCTTTAAGAACCTCCTATCGTTTCTGATCCTCCCACTTCAGCATGTATTCAAACAATGTTTCAGGGGAGGAGTTTTCTGTGGGGCAGGAGCTCAGCTGGAGACTGAGCTCCAGAGAGGAGCTTTGTACAAGTAGGTGGAGCTTTGTACCAGCAAGTGTTTAGGCATCTCCACATGGCTACCACATGAGTTTCAATATTTCTCAAACATGAATGAGTCAAAGCAACACTCTGGGTATGTTTTTTGATGAGGGAATAATATATTGTTATAGGATGCGCACTGAGCATTGGGACTAGTCCTAATACATGATGGCCGCCACGTCCCAACAGACCTTAGAAAACACAAAAATGATTATAAATCTGTCACATTGTGCTAAACCTTGTGTGGTTATAGCTGAGAATGATGCATTATACATCTGTTCCATTTTTGCTGTTAAAGCTTTAACATATCAGTCAACCTTATCTAATCAAACACGACAGATGAAACTTTCAGATGTATTTACAACAAATTAAACTTTTGAACCCAACCATTTTAAGATGGCAGCCAATTGAAGAGCCAACAACAAAACTGTTGATACCTTCATCAGTACAAGTGTTGAGTCAAGATTTGACTTGCCGAGAGTCATCCTCAACACATCCTCTGAGCGCGGCTTCTCGCGATACTTTCAAGCTTTGCCCATAAGTATTTGTGGACAGAAGAAGGAGAGTTTTCTTTAAGAGCATTTTGCAGTCCATCGATTCCGGGCCTTCAGATTAGCAGCAGCAGGGATTGGCTGCAGGAGTCGGTGGGTGTTCAGCAGCAGCCTTCAGTCGGAGATCCGCAGCAGCGGTGAGCGCGTCGCCCGGAGAAGACCGCAACATCCTCCGCCATGTCGTCCATGTTCCGAGTAGTCGCCAAGCAAGTGAAAACCCACCCATCCGTAAGTCTCCAACACTGTGATTTATTTATGTATTCATTTTTAACCAGTTACGTCTAAAAACGACCCAGCGACATTGAAACGTGGGCGCGCGCTAGGCAGGCGCGCTCCTGATTCGCAGTGAAACAAAAATCCGATAAACACTTTCCTATTAAACACCAAACAATTATTTTATATTCACGAGTCTTGTGGATAATTTATTTTTTTCTTTCTTGCTTTCTTTTTTTTTATTATTACTGCTGACAAAAATAAATTCCATAACGTCTCAGATTAGATTAGATTAAATTAAGACAAACACTCCTAATTATTATGTTAACCTCTTTATTGCAAAAAGGTTTTTTAAGTATATACTGAATGTTTGTGCTCTAATTGCTATTATTTTTGTCATATTTAATAAATAAAGCCACCTGCTCAGATGGTGGTTAGAAACCAGAGATACATTTAAGTGAAAATCAGAGGGAAAGATCAGACGGGGATTAATGAAGCAGCCATGCATGTGAGTCACTGAGGCACGTATGTTGTATGATATTCATCCAAGCAGGCCTGACTGAAGTCTATTCATCCAAGGACGACTGGGTGAAACAATTTGCTTTACGGCAGCCACCATAAAAATAGACCACTGGTATGTTTTTGTGCCCTGCTGGTCGAGTCATCTGCTACTTTTCTACTGGTTGCACTGATTTTAAAAAGCGAGTATGTTATTTTTATTAAAAATTTGAGGGAAAAAATGTCTTAGTCCAATGGGGAGAAATTTAGTCTGTACTTGAACCTCCATCAAGTCACAGGCTGTTCTTTTACTGGTTTGCCCTTACCATAATCATCTTTATTTAAGACTGGAGGCTTTTACTGTGAGAGTATTTGGCTAAAATAAACCTCTGCATGTGTTTGTGTCTTCTAGCTGATTCCTCTCTTCATCTTCATTGGTGGGGGGGCAACAATGAGCATGTTGTACCTGGCCAGACTGGCTCTGAAAAACCCTGATGTCTCGTAAGTATCACCTGACACAGCTTTAACACTTAGCTGGATTTTTGTTGGTCAGCATTTTCATGTTTAAAGGGATAGTCTGGTTATACTTGATATGTTTTACTAAGTGATTTATTTTTATTTTCTTTTTTTCAGATGGGATCGCAAAAACAACCCTGAGCCCTGGAACAAGATGGAGCCCAATCAGCAGTACAAAGTATGAGCTCTAACATGTTTTTCTTAAACCTCACATTGCCTTCATCACTCTGATTGTGTGAATCTCCCCCATCTGTGTTTGCATTTCCAGATGTTCGCAGTAAACATGGATTACTCCAAACTGAAGAAGGATCGACCTGATTTCTAAGTCAGAGGATTGCCTCATTCTGTCCATGGGTGTGAGAAGTTGTGCACTTTTATTTTTTGCCAAAAACAAACACCCGTTAAATGAAAATCTAGTTAAATTATTTTCACTAACGGGTTAATTTTCAGAAGGGAAGGGAGTTCTTTAATGTGAGATGATGTATGAATAAAAACAGGCTTCCACCTGTTTCCTATTTGCAGATTTATTGTTTTGTTTGCATTTGTTGTAAATTATTAAAACACTTAATCACATGTGTCTTGTGTTTTATTTAGAGATACTGAGAGATAAATGGATCTGGGTATTGTCAAAGTTATTTTTCCTTTTTATTTACATTTCAGCAGTATTACATGAATTCACTGTCAGTCCAAGTGAAGCTGCTGTTTCTAAAAACATTTAATCAAACTTTTATCCTTAGCAAACAGGCGAAAATGATTTAAAAATGTCAGAAGGTATTAGTGACCTATGTGATCGGAAAGATTAAGTGTTGAGAGATTACACTCCAAAGGAGGTAAATGAATAACTTTGGTAGAGCCAGGTTAGAAACTGTTCTGTGGTCTGGGGAGAAAAAAAAAACAGATTATGAAAAACTACCTGACATCTACAACAATTGTTTATAAACTCTGGTTTTGTTCAGTAACATTAACTGTGCAGAACATCAGGAAAGCTGTCCCAACACTGACTGGTTCTGGGCTTTATAATAGGCCTACATATTGCTCATCACTGTTCATGTTAGAGTTTTAGGACTAAAATCTTATGCTGGAAAAGGATGAGATGTTTTGCTAACAGACAGACAGGGCTATTGACATTTAATGTCAATTTAAATAAAAATATTGTGCAATAGCACTCAGAATATTCAATTCAATTTTTTCAATTCAATTCAATTCAATTCAAAAAATTTATTCATTTCATTAAAAAACATAACTATCTACAATAGAAAACAAGA
>JARVJO010000125.1:9036441-9051665 GCA_031762555.1 Cynodonichthys magdalenae | reverse complement strand
GACTTTCAATAAGCTAGCTTTAATCTGTCTCTTAAATATATACATAGATCTTGCATTTTTAAGATCATCCTCCAGACCGTTCCACAATCCTATTATATTATTATTATTATTATAAATATATAATATGTGTAGGGGATACTACTCAGCTACTACTATTACACAAAATTTTAGACTAATATTTGTAAAATGGCTGAGTTACAATAAATTCTTGGGTTTCTTAAGGTCAATTGACTGTCGTGGCCACCTTGAACTGATTTGACTCAGAGGTCATCAGTCATAGATGGCACCCAGTGAATATTTTTTGAAAGTTGAATAAAATCTGTTTAGTGGTTCATGAAATATTTTGCTAAAACTACAGACAAACACACTGGCAGAAACATGATGGCGTATCATTTTTGGTGGTGGGTAATAAAGTGAGGGTAATAAAGAAGTATACAGGTGTGCAGACTGATTTTTTTCATGTAATGATGAACATAAGTGGTACCATAAGTGACAAAATAGAAATATTAATGTTTAAATGAATTAACCGTAAGATGCCAATGTATCTATGACAATATAAATTTTGTTCAGTAACAGAAAATGTGAAAAAATATTCAAAAATATTGAAACATTGTCATGAAAAAAATATTTAAAGATATATTTAAAATAGGAGTTCAAATTAGGTTCATACCTCCTGACATTCGATACATACCAAGTATAAAACTCAAATGAAAAATCGTTTTTTTACCCTGCATTTCTCCTATTCACGATCTGATCCACTAGATGGCAATGTGTTTGCTAATCGCTAAAAAAAGGAAAGAATCCTAGAAGAAGAAGAAGAAGCAAGGCTGCTGTCTTCTCGCGAGATGTCACTCAAAAATAACGCGGGACAGTAAAAAAAAAAACAACAAAACGTTGAGGACAACGGTAACGAATCGCGTTTGTTTAATTCAGACCCCAGGAAAACAACACTGCTAGACTTCGTTTTGTTGGTTAAAACTTGTTTATCCTTCAACCAAATATCGTAAAATGATTATTTTTCCCCCATCTGCCTTGGTGTTTGAATAATGGACCTCACAGAGGATTTATCTGCTCGGGTTCTGCTGAAACATATTCTCACTACCGAGCCTCCTAGGACTCCTATCACTCGCAGGTAGTGCTTTTATTTCTGATATATTATTTCTGATATAATAGACAACACTATTAAATTGGACATATCTAGACATAGAACGTTACTTTGCACAACTTACACCAGCCGTCACAGTGCCAAAAATACCAGATTTGTGCTGTTTGCGTGTGGTATTGTTAAATTATAAACGCTGTCTTGAATTTAGTGACTCCCAGGGACCCAGTAGCAGCGGGCTCCGGCGCAGTAGCAGACTGAGCTGGAAAAAACCTGAAGCCCAAACCCCCCAGGACGTGCTGAGGCGCAGCCTGAAACACAAGATTCGTGAAGTGAGGAGGGGTCAAAAAGTGTATTAGCTGAGAGTGTATTTGTTTTTAAATCTTTCTAAACTTGATTTAAATATCTATTTGTAGAGCATAACCAGAAAATCCCTGTCTGCCACAACTAAACGAAGGACCCCTTCAGTTGTGCTTGAAAAGCGGCCTTCTGTCTCAATGCTTGTCAGCAATGAAGACACTCCAAGGCACTTACTGAGAAATATTCTACAAACCGGTATGTGCATTTACCAAACTTATTGTTTATTAAAGCCTTTACTTGTCTCCGTTAACTTAATCATTTTATCAAACATTTCAGAGCCTGTGAAGTCTCCTGTTGTTCATGAGAGGGAACACTCTGAAGAGCCTGATCAGCAATCAGCTGACAGAACAGCCATAAAAGCAAATTCTAGGTGAGCTATTTATGTAACAGGATGATCATGACATTTAGAGGCTGTTCAGTTTGTCATCTATAATTTGTTTTGAGTTATTCTACTGTACGTTGTCAGCTCTTATTGAGTGAATTCACACACAGCTGATAATATGAACCCCAAAACCTTTTTGGGTTCCGTACCATTTACCCGCTCCGTATGCACAAGCATTAAGTCACGAACCTTTAGTTTTACTTTTAATGTTTGCTTTTTGTAGATAAAAGCTTGAATTGTTCTCTGCAAGTTAATCCAGTATTTTCTTGACTTTCAGTATTGAGCTGTCAGGGTTGGATCTGCCTGATCTAACTATTAGCAATGTTGCAAGCATTGCAAAGGGACTGAGCAGAAAGAGACCACGCCAGAGCCTTAATGTCACAGCTTTTGAGAAGCGACTGAAAAATGAAAACGGTAAAATTCTCATCATAAATTTACACCTCTACTTTATTGTAGAAATGCTATTATATATAGTGTGTGTAATAAATTTGTGCATGTGCTGACAGATGCTGGAGAGGAACCTGAAAATTCAGCATTTGACCTTTCATCCCTTTCTTTATCAAGGTAAATGGCAAAAAAAACTTCAAAGCAAAGTTTTAATTAGTTAACGTTTTAGATGTAAAATTGATTAGATCAAATGATGAAATGATAAATGAATAACGCACTTCATACATGTTGAATGTCTAATCTAATTTTCAGCTCCAGCTGCTTGAGTCTAAAAACGCCATTTGCTGATGTTCGGACTGAAAAAAGGGGCCTGCAGAGGAAAGTTTCAGGCCGGAGAAAAATTACAGAGAGAGAATTTGAAGCTGCTGTGAGCGAACAACATATTAGAGGTAATAACTGATTCACTTTTTGAGTTTTGTGTGTCTTTAAGTACATACAATTTTTGATTGTGTTTTAAACTCTTTTTGTATTGTTTGTGTAAAATTAAATGAACTCTTGTTACATGGCTGCAATTTACATTCAATAAGACTGTTCATTCTGATTTACTAGTTGCTTTAGTAATGTTTTTCCCCTTTTATTCCTTCTGTCATCCAGATGTAAGCAGCTTTAGTTTAGTCGAGGAGACTATCTGTGAGGTTACCGAGACTGAAGGATTCACGCTGGGTCTAAGCAAACTCAGCATGCCTGATATAACGGTTGATATTGTGAACTGCAACACGGCGCTTTATGACCAGCCTGACGCCATGACCTCCAACTTTTCAATCCTCGCTACTCAGGACAAACCCACGGTCAAGTCGCAGCTTCAAACCGATTTAAAAGAAGCAGAGCAGGAAGAGGAGCAGTGCAGGATGGAGCAAGACAAATCAGTGAATGTACTTCCAAGAGAAGAAGCTGCTGCCACTGAGCCTCAAAATGAAGAACCTGTTTCTGACCCTGAGACAAAGGAATCTACAGCTGAGGCTGAACCTCAGACCGAGGAAGGTCAAAATCAGCTTGATGACAATGCTGCTGATGCTTCTGAATCTGAGGAAGAGGTAGATGCAGTTGAATCTGAGACTAATGCAGATGCTCAAACTGAAGAGGACGAAGCAGCTAATTCCCATTCGGAAGAGAATGATAATTTAGACGATCTGACTGAAAAAGAGGAGGTTTCTCCAGACTCTCAAAGAGATGAAGGAGAAATGGTTGAAAAGGAAAACTGTTTTGCAGGTTCCCAAACTGAGGAAAGTTCTCAGTCTGAGGAAAAAGAGTGTAAACTGGGATTTCAGACTGAGGAAGTTGTAACTGTTGCCTTGTTTCAAGATGAGGTTGAAGCTGGGTCTGAGGAAGAGGAGGTTTCTCCCGACTCTCAAACTGAGGAAGAAGGTGACGCAGACACTCAACCTGAAGAAGAAGAAGAAAGTATTGATGAAATAGAAGATCCTGCTGGAAATTCCCAATCTGAGGATTGTGAGGAGAGTTCCCAGGCTGAGGAAGAGGAGGATGCAATGGACTCTCAAACTGAGGAAGTCAAAGAGAGTGCCTTGTTTCAAGATGAGGTTGAAGCTGGGTCTGAGGAAGAGGAGGTTTCTCCTGACTCTCAAACAGAGGAAGAAGATGCAGCAGACTCCCAAACTGATGAAGTTGCAGCAGTTTCTTCATCTCAAGACGATGCTGACGCTGCTTCTCATTCCAAGGAGGAAGCTGAAGATGTGGCTGAGTCTCAGACAGAAGAAGAGGAGGAGGAGGAGGAAGAGCAACTGGAAGGTGGTTTGGAGCTCATCAGTCGAAAGGCTCATCGCTCTGAGGGTGCCCTTATTCTGCCCATCATAGAAGCAAGGAATGATTTGGATGATGGAGTTGCAGCAGGTAAGATCAATTTATTTATTTATTTTCCATTTTCTGGATGGTTTAGATGAAGACAACTTATTTTTTTGACTAACAAAGAAAAGCAAAACTTTGTAATATTTAATTATTGATATGGGTAGGGGTGCATGAATATAGGCCAGTCGATTTATTGGGTGATTGGCTGATACTTATATGAGAAGCCGGTCTTATCTAAGAATCGTATCTACTTCTGCAAAGGTCTGAAAATCAGCCACTGTCACCTTTTGCTTTGCTGTGAAAAGGGCTGTTGTCCAATTAAAACCTGTTTGTATTGTTTCATGGGTATTTCAAGGTGTATTGTGACCTTATAATACCTGACGGTGTCAGATTTAAAAATAAATCTAAATCAGCTGGTCAGGCTTTTTAAAGATTGGTGATTGTGATAAAAAAAATCGGTGCACCCCTAGTTATGAGAGAAAATATTGTGCAAGCTTTCATCTGAGTTGAGTGAAAAATTAAACCACTTTATTTCTGAAATTAAAAGTCCTAGCAATTTATATAGAATATTACCAGTCACCTTTCATGCCAAAGTTTTAAATTTAAATCATCTTATGTTGAGATATTACGAAGTTGTAGCTGTTTTGGTCAAACCTTGAAAGTAACATTTTGTGCAATCTCATGCGATGTGAAATGTCACCGTCAGAATAACCGTTAACCACACCAAGTTCTAGCTCAGTATTTGTAAAACTGACTGAGATATTTTTCTGTCATTTTTGTGTGTGTTAATATGAGCTAGTTGCGGTGGCCATCTTGAATTTAATTGACTCCAAACGTTAATCAATTAGACATGTATAACTAGTTGTTACTTAATAAAACGTTCATCTTAAATTTTCCCACTGGTTCCTGAGACATTTTGTTAACTGGCGAATGCACCACTTGTGTGTGTGTGTGTGTGTGTGTGTGTGCATTATTGTCCACCATCACTTTCTGGTGGCAGGTGATAGTGAACTTAAAACAGTAATAAGGAAAAAACTATGCTGAAATTGGACAGATGTGTGGAAAGAGATTTTGATCATTTAAAATGACTTATTCTTTCAGCATTTTTATAATTTACAATTTATTGATATATTTTTATTGTTCTCTTTTAGGGTTGCATGATGCCAAGTCCAAAATGCACAGTACTTTTGATTTAAATACCAGTGCAGAGTTGGGATCTGGTGAGATCAGTCAACCCCAAATCAGGAAGTTGGACATGTCTGAACTCTCAGTTCGAGATCCGGAACATGTTTCCTGTGTGGAGAACAAATCCAGGACTGAAAATGAAAACCCATTTCAGCCTCATGGACTGATGCTGGATGCTGAAGTCAGTGAGCGCGAGAGCATTGCTTCTGTTGACGCTCAGAACTCTGCTGAACAAGAAGAGGAGTGGGACAACGAAGAAGCTGAAGGTTTGTCTCAGAAAGTGATTTTAATTTTCTTTTTAATTTAAGAAAATCAGGACAACCATTAACCTTATTTTGGTTTCTGACTTCTTCAGTGATCCAGAGCAAGACACCAGCATTTGTCAAAAAGAAAAGGAACTTCTTTCACTCCGACTCTGCAGCGTCGCCTTCGGTTTTAAAAAATACTCAAGCAATGCAAGTTGCACTTTTTTTCTACTCATCGTTTTTACATTAACATTAAATCTGACAGGATTTCTTCACTGTTGCAGAGTGTCAAATTTCTTTGTTACAGTTTCTTTTATTGTCTGTCATACTTGCAGCTTGAAAAGCGAAGCTTTACCTGCAGCTAAACCCAAGCAGGTGAGACGGAGAAAAACAGGGACAGCTAGAAAGCAAGCAGTCCTTCCTAAGACCTACCTCATGAGTGTCTTCAGACACTTTGCCAAAACTAAGGTCTCTGCAGATGTTTACCCCGTTCTAAATGAGATGTGAGTAACACAGTGCTATACAAAGCCTTGTATGTAAATTCTGTGCATGCTAAAATGTGTGTCAACTTTCTGACAGAATGGATAAATTCTTGGACCGGCTGGCAGAGGACTTGGAGACCTACGCTGCCCATGCTAAGAGGAAAACTATTGAGGTTGAAGATGCTAAACTTCTGTTGAAAAGGTTTGTATATGTTGTGGGTTTTAGTACAACATTCATCACATGTGCATGAATATTTGGGAGAATTGCAACGATCAGTTTGCTATTTATTAAAATAGGAAGTAACTCCACAACACAAAGTGTCTTCTAAGCCTCCTCAGACACACTGATGCTCTGTTTTGTTTACATCTGTTTGCTGCTGCAGCTGGACATTGATGAGAGAAGAACGAAATAAACTGGAGCAATAAAATTCAAACTAAGCTGAGATGTGCTGCAAAGCTAAAGTGAACTGCTAATGCATCCTGTGATAAATTCCCTGTTTAGTTTAGTCAGGTTTATGGACATTTTGTTAGTGTAAATTATGAATTGGCTTTAACAAACCAAAGTGCCTTTTTAAAGTTTTAAAAGCACAAGTACAGCACTCCCATAAGAACCCATTATACCTATCAATCATTAAGCAGGACAAATGTGGCATTGGTGTGGACACAGAATAGAAGCTGAAGCATACACTGCTACTTACTGGTGGCAAGGATCAGCTTCATGTTTATGCTCCAGAAAAGTGTTTGTATTGTTTGCAAAATGTTGGAAATTATTTTGATATGCAGCAAGATTGATAAAACGCATCTTCACAGCATCATATGTAAGGACAAAAATGTCTCCCTTTGAAATTACTTTTATTTACCCTAACTTCTTTGTGTCTTCTTTCTTCAGACAGGGTTATGTGAATGACAAGGTGCCAGTGGAGGTGCTTATTGAAAAATATCTTCGTATGGAACAGCGAAAGCTCCTAATCCCGATGGCAACCAGTGGAAATGTTGTTATCCCTAAAAAAGGGAGGTAAATCTTTATGAAAAAGATGATTTCTTAATTTGGCTTTGACTTTTCGCCCTCATTTAAACTTTTAATTAATACCATATGTGGCCCTATGTAGAACTGTTGATCATAAATGTTTCACTATTATTGGCAAATAATCACTTTTGTTTCATGTATAGTTTTCTTTTTTTGTGTTTTTACTGTTAAATGAAAGGGTGTGTGTATATTTCTTGTGGGTATTTGTTTGTGGAAAGTGTTGCTTTATTAAGAATTCACCTGGAACTTTAAGTCTTTTGAAACCTATATTCTGATTGTATAAAACCTATGAATCGTCTGAGCTTATAAAGCAAACATGAATTTAAATAAAATTTTCTGTCACATTATGTTTCAATATTTTTTTATTTCTTTGTGACTTAGTGTTGTGTTTGACAAAGGTTCATTATTCAGGTGGATGACATTTCATTCAACAACTCTTATTGTTTAGACTAGTATCTAGTACTTTGCATTGAATATACAAAAAGAGGTACTGAATGCTGCGTTTGAGAATTTTTGGTACCTTGACTGAAGGTACCTATCAGATCAAGGTATTTCAGTCTTGTCCACTAGATGGCGCAAATTAACTGCAGTTAAACTTGTCTAAAGGTTCTTTAAAACATAGCTGTAAGAAATTACTTACTTAAAAGTTAGATTTGCTATGCCTATGCTGAATGCATTTTTATTTTGATGCATGTTTTAAGACCATTTGTTATAATTAGATTATATTCCCCATTTTTTTCTAAATACATTTGAGTATCTATAAAAATTAGATTACTGTTACTGAGAAAAACAAAACAAAACTCGAAGACAAGCTAATTATAACAGATTACATTGACAAATTACAGTTTCCTACTTGATCAAAGTAAATTATTGAAAATAACTTTATTTATAGTATTACTCCGGGGCTGTAGGGGGCGCTGTTTTTAAGACGAGCCTGCCAAGAGCTACCAGCCAACAACAACAGAAAACCCCGGACAGCTAGCGTTCTAATTGAACTCAACATAAAGGTGAGTCTGATGATAAATGAGCCCAAAAGCCGCAATATAAACAATAAAAAATATGAAATTACACAATTAAGCCAGTTATTGTATATGTTGTATATTAATTTGGGGTGATATCCTGATCTTTTTGTTTGGCTCAGGTTAGCTTCTACAGTGATTATAGCCAACATGTCAGCTTAGCTAGCCCGACGGAGTTAGCTGCTATGTTACCGTTAGTTTATGAAGACTACCGACAGGATTTATACACTTCTTTAATGGCATACGCTGACCTGTCTAGGTGTATTTCTCCATTTATCAATGCAGTGATCTGTGCATGTATTTTAATTATAATTCCAGTTAAAAAGTAAGGCACAAGTTTCGATTCTGTATTAGCAAGTTACTGTCTTCGCTGTAACGATTGCAAAGTGTTCGTATCAGCTCTAAACATATAAAAATAAAATATAAATAGTTTACCTTGATAGAATAGCGTTGAATTTAAAGGACAATGTACGGTTACTTCGTAAAAAAATCGCAGGAACAATTGAATTTTTGTCTTTTGGCCTTCGTATAGTAAGATCATTATGTTATAATTCTTCTAGAAAGTGAATGCTTTTCTTGTTATGTATAGTTTTCATAGGTGATAATATCAAGGTTTTATGGTTGAGTAAAAGATGGTGAATTCAGTGCAAGTCTGATGGAGTGGACTAGCCTTATGGGCACAGTGGTCTGAGTAAGAAATAAAACTGAACACTGCGGTGATTTAACTGAATGTCCCTCCTTTTATAAAAAAGAAAGAAAAACACAATCTCATGAAACCTTTTAGCTGATTAATTCCAGTCTTGGCAATATTTCAAGCAGATTGATGTAATTCTGAGAAACTGTTGTTTATAAAGTGTGTGGTAAAAAGGGATTCATATAAATCTATTGTAAAGCGAGACTGAAAACAGTTTTTTCCCCCGAAGGCCTCTTAAATCACATTAAACTATACACAGCTGAAGTAAGTATAATAATAATACATTTTATTTAAAAAGCGCCTTTCAGGACACGCAAGGACACTGCAGTAAGAAAACACACAAGTAGTTACATTTATCAGTAAAGGTTTGAGTCGTAACAGTTTGGAAGTACATCATCTTTGCTAAAGTCCCTATGTTGCTGCCAAATGAAAATTATTTTCATGTGTTAGAGATGAAATAGACTTGTATGTTTTTCCTGATTTTATTTTCCAGCCCTCCACCCATCACTTAGTTTAGCTGAGCTCTCTTTTATTTTGCTTACCCACATAAAAAATCCACTGCCTGAAATATGTGTCAATTCTGGGGTTATATAGCATCTTAAAACTATACTTTGATTTAACAGGCATGGTTTATTTATGTCAAAGGTAGTTTAATTTCAACATAACGATTTTAAATTACAACTCCTTAATGCTGAATGATACCCCACCACCACCACATACACACACATGAACACACACCCCCGTGTTGTGGTTTTATTCAATATTTAATTTTATATTTTTGGTCCTTCAGTTGTATTTGCCCCTAAAGGTCAACACAGGAGGTGTAACTGACCAAGGTGACCGGACACATTAGATATGCATTGAAGTCTCTCCTCCATTTAACCTCCTATGACTGGTGAAGTGAGCAAGGTTTTTGTTGGGAAGTTCAGACAGAAGGTGAAGCTGGAGTGCTAATGCTTTTTTTGCCCTGTCAAATCCCCTTCACTGTAATTGTGGACCCCGCACAAAGTCGGTGGATGAGAGCGAGGCAAGCTGATCGCTGTAGCAAAATCAATAGTTCATACCTTACTGAAATTGAGTTTTTAGGGAAGGAGGAGTGCCGTGACCAAGGGCAGAATATGAAATCGCTTCCACAGAGGCCGAGCACGCGTTCCGCAATCGATCCCAGGCCCCTGTACCAATTATAGTTTTAAGGTTTGTCTGTGGCTTGCCGCAGTCCTGAAAGACCAAAGCTTCGGAAACAGACACAGTGTTCACTGACACTTTGACAAGGTTTGCAATTTTTTTTCATCTCTCTTGAAAATTGCAATCTGAAATGCCTTCATACTTTCAGTTTTTAATTTAAAGCAGAGATTGATTTCTTGTTTTTTTTAGGTGGATGTGAAATGTCAGGAAAAAATAAGTGCAAGTTTCTGTTTCATATCTATTTAGATTATTTTTTTTATCTGTTTGTGTATTTTTTATGTCTTGGTTTTTAGAATCAAACTGGAAACCAAAGTCACTATAAGCAATTTTTCTTTAGATTATTTTTTTAAATTTACACAAACCCTTAAATTTGCACTATTCTGCAGTCTGATACATAAAATGCAATATATACATTGTATTTTACACTGCAGAGCTGCTATTGTTTAAGAAGCACTTATTGTTAAAATCACACCTTGTATTAGAGTAACGTCTTTACAAATTTACCCTAATTATTTTGTACATGTGCAAAACATCTTAATATTTGATCCTTTGTGTTTTTTTGCTATTAGTCAGCATCCTGAAATCTGGATTATAATTTGATGAAGACCTGGTACAGTTGTTTCAGGCCTAAAAGTTAAAATGCGGAGGGCATCTTTGACTCGTTCAGGTGTCCACAAATTTGTATTTGATTTCTCTTTCATACCTCTGCTTGATCTGCTTTTGTCTCTATCTAACCTCTTTTAGTATCAATTTATCACACTCAGTGCTTCTTCTTTCATTCACCTCTTGTTTTTTCGTTTGGCTTTGCTCTCACTTTACCTTTAATTTTCTTTCCCTGTACAGTCGTTTTCTATCATCTTTGCTCTTTATCTTGCCAGTGGAAGCTGTTGGAGAACCAAGAAAACAGATAGGCTTGTCATTCAGTCGATTTAAAAAAAAAAAAAGCATGAGAACAGAACTGTCCTTCATATAGAAATTTTTGAATTGACTCAGTAATGAGATTAGAACTGTTGATAATTTCAGATGTCACAATAAAATACAAGTTAGTACAACACCAAAGAACTTTTGTATTATCAGCTTTTTTCTTTGCAGCTCCTGTTCAGCTGAAATGTTTGACTCTATTTTTCTCATCAACAGTGTGTGAAGTTTTAGTTCATATGCAAAGATTACTCTAATGTGGTTTTTGCTGTTTTGCTGGAAGTGTACGTCTTGTACTTCTGCTCAGCTTGACTTCTGGAAAACATTGGGTTTGAATAACCTACATAGTCTCAGTGTCAGGCTGGGTGATTGTGTGTATTTGATAGAATGTATCATCAATCTTGTAGGGTTTTTTTGTGTGTGTGGGAAGGGAACGTAATTTAGTAACCTGGTTTTGGCTATTTTGACCTCTATACACAGTCCTGAGGAGAATTTTTTTGTTTAGAGTTCTTTCTTAAATATAATTGAAATTCAGGAGCTATTGATCCTAAAAGCAGACACAGGGCCATCGATCACATACTGTCCACCAGTGGTTTGGGGAGAATTTGTGTATAATAAAATGATATTGAGGCTTGTGGAATCATGAAAGCAATAACACTAGTGTGTTGCCACACGTATGGATGAGTGATTCCCTGCTTGATATTAGAAGAAAGTTTTTAAAGTTAAACAGTCTTTTTATGTTTGCAGGGGGCAGACTGCTTCCATTTGGCACTTACTAATACAGATGGACATCAGGACTGAACACTGACTAGTGGAAGCAACACATTCCTTCTCCTTCTCACCCTCTTGCCCCCAAAACACCTTCTGTCACACTGGCAATGTCAAGAGTCCCGAGTCCCCCTCCCCCGGCGGAAATGTCCAGCGGGCCTGTGGCCGAGAGCTGGTGCTACACACAGGTAACCAAACCGAACACGTGACACCATGTGTCAAATGTGACATTAATGTAAACCAATCCAAACTTTGTTGTGCCTTTTTTTTCTTGCACAGATTAAAGTAGTGAAGTTCTCTTACATGTGGACCATCAACAACTTCAGCTTCTGTCGTGAGGAGATGGGGGAGGTCATCAAAAGTTCCACCTTCTCCTCAGGGGCCAACGACAAACTGAAATGGTAGGTTGCTGATTGGTTTCATTACAGGGAAATTAGACTGCGTGAAAAACAAACTAGACTCCACCTCGTTTATAAGAGAATCAAACAATGTTCTAATCAAGAATGTGATAAAAGCAAAGGATACCTTCACCTGTATTTATTAGAGATCTTAACTTCATTTCCAGGTGTTTGCGAGTGAATCCTAAAGGGCTGGATGAGGAGAGCAAAGATTATCTTTCCCTGTACCTGCTGCTGGTCAGCTGTCCGAAGGCAGAGGTGCGAGCAAAGTTCAAGTTTTCCATTCTTAACGCCAAGGGAGAGGAGACCAAAGCCATGGGTGAGCAAAACAAACAATCAAACCAAAAAACCTGCTGTATCCTTCTGTGGGGTGTTGACATCTTTTAAACATTTAACTTATTCCCGGTTGTGTGTGGTGTCTCTGCAGAAAGCCAGAGAGCATACCGCTTCGTCCAGGGAAAAGACTGGGGTTTTAAAAAATTCATCCGGAGAGACTTCCTCCTTGATGAAGCAAATGGTCTTCTACCTGATGACAAGCTCACACTCTTCTGCGAGGTACATGCTTTATTTCTCTTTATTCTTACTTTATTTGTATTTTATTCTGATGAATTGTGCTGTTGTTTTGGTTGTAGACTTTTTAAAACTCTTTACTTGTGCATTTTTAGAATACAATAACAACATAAACAAAAGAAAAGGATTTGAGGTTCTACTGACAAATAAAATTTAAACTATCTTAAAGATCCTACTGAAGAACGAGTGGATAAGATAGTCCATCTGTTCCATCTTTGTTCAAATTTACTCACTTTCAGCATCAGATAATGCATCATAATGCTCAGCCAGTACCTTGTAGTGACTTTCTTGCGTGCCATTATCATCACCTTAAACAAATATATATATCCTCCACTCTAACCACATGTTTAGGTATCAAGCCTAGATATAAGATCTGGGGACGGTGAGGAATCTTGTACCTCAAAACCTGTTCAAGTGTCTCAACAATAATGTCCCAAAAGAGGTGAACTTTTACACATGACCAGAAAATATGACAGTGATTAGCAGTTATTTGACCACAGAGTCTACAACATTGTTGTATTTTTCTTTTTTAACTGCTTAATTTTAATGTGAGGGGTGATTAAAGAATCTTGACAAAATTTTCCAGCCAAATTCTCTCCAACATCTGGAGTTAGTGGAGAAGTGCTGACAGACAGATTGAATGCCATTCATCCTCTGACAGTGTGACAATTTGGTTTTATTCCTTTTGATTATCTTTCTTGCCATCAGGTGAGCGTGGTGCAGGACTCTGTCAACATATCTGGTCAGAACACTATGAACATGGTGAAGGTGCCTGACTGTCGGCTAGCGGACGAGCTGGGGGGGCTGTGGGAAAACTCTCGCTTCACAGACTGCTCCTTGTGTGTGGCTGGCCAGGAGTTTCAGGCTCACAAAGCCATCCTGGCAGGTACCGATGCCATTCATACTCATGATCCTCGACTCTTCTTCAGTTAAAACCATGAGAGCATGTACCAAACTAGTTTAAATGCTGTCTAATTGTAGCATTTTTTATCTTCCTCCTCAGCACGTTCTCCTGTATTCAGCGCCATGTTTGAACATGAGATGGAGGAGAGCAAAAAGGTGAGTTCCAAAGCATTTTTTTTATTCTCAGAAATAAATGAATTTTGTTCCTGAATGGCTCCAATGCTCATATCTTCACTGCTTTATGGAGGGGTTAAAGTGAGTGAAGGATTGTGCACCGTCAGATGGCTGCACCACAAAGGTGTTTGGAGAAACCGAATGAAACTGCGCCCGAAATGCAATTGTCCTGCTGGACTTCGAGGTCAAGATTCATCCCTCACTGTCAAGGCTGCAGAAACAGAATTGCCTTTTTTTTTTCTCCTTTGCGTTTTTCCACATGTAAGAGATGAGATTTCAAGAGTAGCCACAAAGATGCTTTTTCTTTTTTTTTTTTTTACATCATTAGATTTTTTTACATTGAAACTTTTTTAAGTTAAATTATTTTACTTAGGAATAAACCTTTTCTACAGTTTCAATATACTATCTGTAATGCAACAGATGAAACATTGTTTAGGAAGATGTTTTATGAATGTGGTTAGTGAGCACAAAACATTCAGTATTACTGATTTTTCCAGTCTTATTAAACAACAAAATTTGAGTGTCTAATAAGGTCAAATTTATCACAATTATTTATGGCATTTAACTGATGATGATTAATAGATGACAATTTCACTTACATATGTTTGGCTTTAAATCAGTTACCCTGTATTCTAAAATTATTCCTACAAATCATCAGTTAAACTAATTTCTTAATTTAACAGCCATCGCCCGCCCCGCCTCATCTCCTTCTAGTTCTTTGGGACAGATTGACTTAGTGCATTGTGGATTCTCGGCTGAGTAGATTTGTTTCCACCATCAGCTGCCTCGGGTCACAGCTTCTGGCTTTCCTCGTACTCCGATTTACAGCAGTGTTTTAGGTGATTGAACAAGTTTGTAGTGTTAGAGTTGGTGCTGGCTGCTCGGTGCCACCATACCCATTGTTGTTATGATATGAGCTCACGTGCACTTGATACTGAGAGTATGTTGCACACAAAACTACAGTGCATCATCATGCAGCATTAATCAGGAACCGCAAAGTGACAAATAATACTGGGTGATTGATTTTCTGATGATTAATCACACATGGAATGATTTTGCAGAAGACTAGTGTCCACTCTACTGAAACCTGAAAAATATGTTATCACAGTGACCTCTTGTTTCTTCTCTCTCAGAACCGTGTGGAGATCAACGATGTGGAGCCTGAAGTGTTCAAGGAGATGATGTGTTTTATTTACACAGACAAGGCTCCCAACCTGGACAAGATGGCCGACGATCTGCTTGCAGCAGCTGATAAGGTGATTTATTATTGCAGTAATACTAATGCTGTAAAAGTGTTGGGTGAAATTGACCAACAAATTAAAAGAGAGTGTGTCAGACATTAGAATAAAATGTTGCAACAGATACTAAGACCTTTCTACAACTGTGTGTAACTAGACTGTGGCGTTTTATTAGTTGTTATCTTTTAGCATTTAAATAATGGCTTTTATTTTCGATGGTAGTGGAAATATGTTGTATCCAATGTTCCCCCTAATTTTTCATGTCTCTGAGCATACACACAAACTTCCTGAGAATTTCTCGGACCACTGTGAGCAACATCAGAC
>JARVJO010000125.1:8984282-9026204 GCA_031762555.1 Cynodonichthys magdalenae | reverse complement strand
CTTTTATTTTTATTTATGTCAGTTTCGGTCCTCCATATTAGGTGAGGCATGTTGCTACAGGAAGCAGTTAAAGTCATTTTTGTAGTTCAGAACAAGTGTTCAAGCTCGAGGTACCACTGAGCCTTATTTTATTTTTTATCTTGAAATTTTTAGTGAGCGGATAATTTTTCTTGTTCGTAAACTTGGAGCCACAGACGGAAGTAGTTATTCCTAACAGCGTTTAGCCTGTTAGCAGGTGTGTCACCTAAAATGATCTCTTGCCTCGTGCGAACTGATTCCGGTGAACGATGCGCCGCAATGAACAGGTCAGTAACTTATTACGTTGCTTGTTTACCCTACTTATTTACTGCTGTCAACTAGATGTGTCTAAAAGTACACAGGACACGGACTGATTGAACAACAAACCCACTAAAACCATCGTACAGTACGATGGTCTGAGTACTTAAAAAAAAGGTTATTCTCAGCGGCTTGTTTAAACCATTTCCTGATTGGAGACGAAGTTTTTGGGATACAATCCAAAGGGATGTGTTCCGCAATCCTGATAACCAGACTTTAATTGAAACTCTAACGTTGCATGTATGAATTAGTACTACTTCATGTTTACTTCTTATACAAACTCTTTCGGACTCTGCTGTTCACTCTGTATTACAGATACGCAGCAAATGTTAAAGGTGGGTACTAAAGTCCAAAACGTGTCTCCCATTTTTTATTTTCTTTAAACGTCATCAGTATGTGACACAGATGCGCAAACGTCCATTGTGTGCGACGCCATCTTGTGAGGGGCTGGCTGTCAACGTAACCATGGCCAAATTTATGAGTAGAATCACAAATAAATGAGTTTTTTCTAAATAACTCATCAGGTAGGAAATTCGACCAAGAAATATAATAATCCAAGAAATATAAGCTCAAAAATGAAATACCAGAAAGCATAAATAAATCAATAATAATAATGTAAATACAAGATGAAGTTTTGAATTAAGCATACTACTGTTATAAAATATTAGGCATAGATTGTTTTGAATACTTTCAATAAAGTAAAATAAATTGTTTAGTTGTGAAAATGACTGGTTTCTTGTATTTCCCTGCCTTACTAAAGATGGGACTGAAGAAAGGGGTGGTGGTGATGCTCTGGGCTATAAAAAAAATTGAAGAGTCTATAAAAATTTTACTAATAATCGACAGCTGTGATGTTCAAATTTTATTGAACACAAATGTTTCCATATAAAGTTTACCAATCATTGCAACGTATTAAATATCGTAAATATCCTAAATCATTGTTCAATACAAAAAACGTCATGCCATGTGCATGTATTTTTACAAGAAAAAATGAAATATTTAATAAGTCTTATATATAAAGGGTATTTAATGATGAGATGGGCTGAATTAATAGATTTTCAAAATAATATATACAAGTTGTCTGCTATGTTACTATGCAGTTAGTGTTTGTGTACCGAGGTCAGTGTGATTTCATGCTGCAGAGAATAAATTCAACCTCATGGCTGGCAATAAACATTTATCTTAACTGTAGTAAATTAAATTGATCGACTATATTGCATATTTTTGCAGGTTAAATAAACAATCATATTTCCAATTGCAATTTTGACCAAAATTAATTACAACGTCCTGACTACTAAGAAGAATTATTTTGGTTAGTTTCTGCCTTTTCAAAGATCATTCATTGCAGATCTGTGTAAATTGGCAATATTTTTTTTACCTGAAATTATAATATTTACTGACAAACATTTATATTGAATTAAAATAATGGTTGTCAAAAGCAAACAAAGTGTTATTGATGTGTTGACGTACATCTAACATGTCATGGTTACACCTCTGGAGGGCTTTCTTAGCACAGTCACCTGGGAAGGAACGACAAGCCCTCCATTATTTAATTTCAGCAGGTGGTACATTTCTCCTTCCACAAATTCAGCATCAAAAACAAGGCTTTCCCTACGGGATGCACAGTCAACGCACAAGATGGCTCCTCACTCCGACCGCCTATATATCTCATTGCACACATCATATGACAAAAGAAAAACAAATAATTTGACACAGGGTAAAGGAATAGTTTGAACATCTGAAGTGGGATTCTGTGAAAATATGTAATATCATATCTGGTTGCAGACAACTGTTTGGTTTTTCTGATGTAACATAGCGACGGTTTTCACACAGACATTCTATACTTAAAGAGAAACCATTGTTTATCTCCAGAAAGCAGAGCGACCGCATGGCGTAGAAATCAGTTTGACTGGTGGTGTTTCAGTATTTTGACAATCACAGATATGGAGATTTTTCAGTTAATGGAGGAGGAAGAGGAGAACAACAACTTATTTCAGGATGTCGGCCAATTTTTTTGATGATCGTTGAGTCCTGGCTGCTGTCCGTTCAGCAGCACACATACACAACATGTCAGCCTCTGCCCAGGAGAGTTTATGGGTCACACTGCAAATATTGGATGTCAGAAGCTAATGTTATCTGCCTGCAGCTAATGTGTGACTGCAGCCGCCCTGTTTCCAGAGCAACTCTGGGAAAACTGTGGTTGCATTAACCGCTACACTTTACATTTCTGGTCAGTCACACAGTAGATGCAAACCCTGGGAGAAAAAAATTGTTTTGAGAAATGACTCTCAAAGCTTTTAGTCATTTTGGGCTCAAAACTGTCAGAGAGAACAAATTTCTTCACTTCTTACAGACTATAAATCTGGCTTTAGTCTAATTATTATGTAATTAGAATTTATTAGATGCCTAAATGTTTTGAAAAATGTGTTCACATGAATTGCTGTAAAAACAATTGATGTTTGAGTTGTTTCATTAATAAGATTTGGTCTTTGGATTGTCTTCAGTCTACCTGTTAGCTTGCCGATCTGCCTGTGAAAGGTGCAAAAACAGAGATCATAGCCCTCATAATAAGTTGAATGTTTTGAAATATAAATGTTATATTAACAGAAGAAGCTAATAGCTAATAATCTTTTTCTGTTTACAGTCCTGTTACTGTGGAGCATTATAAGGCAGCCATGGTGCTGAGTGGTGCTGGTGATGCTCTGGGCTATAAGAACGCTCAGTGGGAGTTCTGTAGGTCTGGACCAGCCATTCATAAGGTCAGTGTTGGAACAAAACAGTAAATATTCAGTAAAGATTGGTGCCTAAATCCTCTGTCCTCTCCTGACCCTCTAGGAGCTGCAGGAGCTCGGTGGCTTGAAGAACATCAAAGTTCAGCTTCCTCACTGGCCCGTCAGCGATGACACTGTTCTGCTTCTGGCAACAGCCGAGGGCCTGGCAACTGGTGAGGTTAAAATCCCACCAAACTCACGTATGGTTTGTGTTGCTGTTTTGCTTTAAATAAGAAATTGATTGGATGAATCAGACCTCATCAGGACACAAAACGTCACATCGTCCTTTTCAAGAACGCCAGCTAAAGGTTAAATCTAATTTCCAGTCTTGTCTTGATTTGCTGCTCTATTAAGGCTGTATAGAAAAGCTGGAAATTCAGCTTGACCTTTACTGTGAGAAGGCAAAGACAGGGTTTGCACACAGATTAATTACATCTTTAAAGTCTGGACAAAGTGTTGAATCTTTCACAGATAAACCAGAGGAGGATCTGCTTCAGGAGGTGGCTGCTCGATACGTTGAGGGGATGAAAGACATGGATGGGAGGCAACCAGGCCAAACGACCTGTATGGGTGAGTTTGTGTTGGGAAATTATATCACGTCGGCTGTTTGCAAAAGTACAACTAGAAATGTAGTTTCCTCTTTTAGCTGTTTCTCAGCTAAGACCTGGATTGAAAGGGGGCTACAGAGTTGCATATAACCCCAAGGGGGCAGGCTGTGGAGCAGCTATGAGATCTATGTGCATCGGCCTGAGGTGAGACGCCTTTTCCCTCCTGTGAGGTGAACATTTTCTTGTTAGTGACATGTTTAAAGTGCCTGGGACATGTACATTCTTCAAATACAAAAAGTTAAAGAAAACATTGTTATATGTAAGGAACTTGGCATAAAACACACAATTTTACCCATTTTGACACAACAAAACCGGCATATTTTCTTTTGAACTCTGCTCAGCAAAAGTGAAACAGGAAGTGACATCAAAGGGGAACTCTTGAAGTTAAGGAACTTTCTGGTCTTTGTTTATTCACTTATCTTCATCTCTCTCTGATAGTAACTCAAAATAATTTAAAGAAACAACAAATTCTTCTACTTTTCATTCACATTTATCAGAATCAGCTTTATTGGCCAAGTATGTTGACACACACAAGGAATTTGTTTCCGGCTGATGATGTCTCTCCAATGCACACACATACAATATATACAGTGATAGAAGCACAATAGCGTGAGACATAAACATTATAGTATTTGGATTATATACAAGTAATATGTACATGTTATGTACAGTAAGCATGCACAAGGTGCGTTAAAAAGTGGAGGTTAGCCACTAGTTAGCAGGTCTGATGTTTGGAATTGTTGTTCATAAGGGAGATGGCTTGGGGAAAGAAGCTGTTTCTATGTCTTGTTGTTTTTGAGTATGTGGCCCTATGGCGCCTGCCGGAGGGGAGAAGTTGAAAGTGACTGTGTCCTGGATGTGTCGAGTCTAAAATAATTTTCTCTGCCTGTTTCTATTAAATTAATTTGATGTCACAGGCACTTTAAATAATCAAATTCAAATATTTCAAAATCTCAAAGTACACATGAATAAGAATTAGTGAGTTCCAGAGATGTTTTGGATTCTTTAAAATTTGCTTCATGCGCTTAAGAGTCACATCTGAGAATTAATAAATGCTGATAAGAACTTTTCCCCTCCTGTATCAGGTACCCAAAGCCCGACCAGCTATCGTCGCTTGTGGCTGTTGCCGTGGAGACGGGCAGGATGACCCACAATCACCCTACTGGTTTCTTGGGAGCCGTAGCATCGGCCCTGTTCGCCTCATACGCCGTCCAGCGCAGGCCAATCACTAGCTGGGGTCTGGGCCTGATCAACGACGCCTGTCCCATAGCCAGGAAGTTTGTTCAGCATCAGGGCTTCAATGTTGAGGAGACGGAGAAAGACTGGAGCTACTTCTGTGACAAGTGGCAGTGGTATGAGCAGCTGAAGTCTGGTTCATGGAGATATGATTGACAGAAGAATTAGTTAAGATGCAACAATAAGGAACCGGTTGCGCCTAAGTCTAACCCAGTGGTTCTCAATTCCGGTCCTTGTGACCCACTACCCTGCATGTTTCAGTTCCCTGCTGGGACACACCTGATTTAAATGAACGACTGATTGGCAGGCTTCAGCAGAACTTAAAGACATGCTGGAGAGCAGGGAAACAACTGAAACATGCAGGGTAGTGGGTCATGAGGAATGGAATTGAGAACCACTGCTCTAACCCTAATCGCGTTTTATGATCGTTCTAATTCAACTTCGAAATAAAAAGATCGTGTCTGTTTGCAGGTACCTGCATCAGAGGGGCCTCTCTAACGGGGAGGGACCGGTGATTTGGCCATCTGCCTACGGCCCAGCTGAGAGAGATAAGATCTACAAGACCTTCAGCCTGTCTGGTTGGGCGGGAGCCTGCGGCAGTGATGCTCCGATGATCGCTCTGGATGCCCTGCTAGGGGCCGGCTCCGACTGGGAGGAACTGATGAGCAGAGCTGCCTTCCATGGAGGTCAGTGGTTTGTTTATTTAAATCCTCTTAAGCTCACTAATGGATTTAAAGCAAGCGGGGTTCAGATGTGTCCTAAAATTTATTTAAACATGTTGAACTCAGTTTTATTTATCAACACCAGGATAATACAGTCAGTCTAACCCCCAGGTTGTAAAGATGACTGAAAGCAGAAGTTGTTTTCATGGACAAAGCTGCGACTGCTTCAGTTGTAGTGTTTGTCGATCAGTTCAGCAAGTTGCGAGCTCTCAGCCATCATCCACCCTGTCTAAAGATTCCTTTTTCTTTTGCCGAATGATAATGAATATTTTTCTGCTCACATTTACTAAAATGAAACAAGTCAAGGCTTCACTGAGCCAGTGTGAAACAGAAGAAACACATGGCTGCAGCAAAAACATGAAACAACTCATGCATTTACTCAAAATATCCAAATATTTAGCTTCAAGATGAAAGCCATTTTAATGTTGGTGTGATTCTGTTCAGGCGACAGTGACAGCACAGCAGTGATCGCTTGCTTCTGCTGGGGTCTCCTGTACGGCACTAAGGGGGTCCCTGAAGGCAACTACTGCAAACTGGAGTACCGGGACCGACTGGAGCGCTGTGCCGAGCAGCTGTACGCTCTGTCATATTAACATGAGAGTAATGTATGGTCCATGATTGTAACCACTTGATGCGTGTTCATGAGGAAGAACAGCAGACGTTGGAGAAGGGTCGTCAACTCCTTAAAATGCAAATCTTCAGCAGAATATTTAAAAGCCCTGCACGCCTTTCTCTCAAACAAACAAGAACCATTGTCACCTTAAATACCTAATATGTTTTATTTGATATAATTATTGCTGTTATTTTTCTTGTATCTTTTTGTTCAGTATCACAGAATCCTGTTGCAGACTTGAAAAGTCTAAAAAAAGATTTGAATTTGTTTTCAGATTTTAAGCAGTATGAAAGAAAAGGTTTATAAAATTGTATTTTTCCTATAAGTCTCACTAAAAAGAAAATAATCATATATTCAAAATGCTCTAAACTCCAAATAACTTGCAGATTAGCCCGCAGTGACAGCTAGAATATTTAGCGCTTTTTAAAGCACTTTATGCAGTTAGGCAAATTAAGATTAAGTGCAGAGCATTCATTATATGCTGTGTTGCAATTAAAACTTGTTAGTCACCATTCAGCTAATTTGCAAATCAAATGCTGCTTTTTATTAAACTCTAAAAGAAAATGTAGTTTAACACTAATGTTGCATTTTAGGAAAGACTTGAACACTGTGATTAAAATCATAAAATGTTTATTTTTTTAGAAGTATAATTGAAATCTGTTTAATTTTGATTTGATTCCCCCATATTTGTTTTCCTGCACAGACTATAGCCAGCCTAATGTAGGTCAACCATGTGCCTCATGCTTCCATGATCGATTCAACACAGTTCTTTGTTTATGTTGTGTGCGTACCCGCATTGCAGAACTGCAAATTTGCATGTTTGGAAAACTTCTGGAGTAAACTCTTTCAAACTGGATCTATAATAGCCTTTTTTATGTTAACCTTTAAGTTCTTAAATGACAAAATGCTTACACACTCTACAGGCTCCTGCACTCCTGATCAAACTTTTAAGACCTGTTGAAAAAATAGCAAGAATTCACATTTTGCACTGTTGGATCATAAGAAGGTTCTACGTAGAGCTTCGAAATGTAAAAAGAAAAAAATGAGTGAGACAAATAAGCATTTTATTGCAAACAATCATTAAGCTTAAATAAGCTGTTCATCAACTTATCAAAAGTTTAAGTCCACAACATTTTAAATCCCTTTTCCAACAATTGAGCTTCAGGTTGAGCAGCGACGTCAAACAGCAGCTGGCTCTGTGGAGATGTTGCAGGAGGTGTCCTTCATGGCTGAAGGCCATTGTCTGTGTGGTAATGATGGGGTTTTTCAACAGGACAATGCCCACGACCATCCTGCGTGTTCCTCTGATCCAAATCCAACTGGGAACGTTCGGGGTTGAATAGCAGGGTAAGTTTACAAAAATGGACACCAGTTCCAGACAGTGGATACCATCTTGGAGCAACACTCCCTCTAGCCTCCTGGAAACACTAGCATCAAGCATGTTGAAACAATTTTTGTGAGGCGATTAATAAAGAAAGGTGCAGCTACTCATAACTGATCCCTTTTTTTAACATTTTATTTCTGTTTTAGGGGATTTTGAGTTTTTTAGATATGGTCTTAAACTTTCGATCAGCTGATGAACAGCCTTTTTCACTTTAATACTTGTTTGTAATAAATTGTTTACTCAGATTTTTTTTGTCTCACACTCCTTCTTTTTGACTTTCGAAGCTCTACTTAGAACCTTTTTACAATCCAACAGTGAAAATGATTTCTTGCCATTTTTCAACTGGTCTTAAAATTTTGTTCAGGAGTGTATATTTGAGTTAACAGGTATAAACTTGAAGTTTGTTGGAAATAAACTTCATTTAGACACTTCGTGGGTTAGTAGTATTAGTCGACTGAAAGAAAGCTATAAATAAACTAAATATGCAGACCACAAATCATCCATTAACCACTTTTCTATTCAGGGGGACAGGGAGATGTCCAGTGTCAAGGTAAACCCTGGACAGGGAGCCAGTTCATCACAGGGCCTGCACAAACTATAGTTATGTTCTAAATAAAAAAATCTTTATAAAAAAGCCACTTCTGCTGTTGGACCCAGAACCTGTGGCACATACAGAGTGAATCCACTGCACTAAACCACTGTGAAAGCTCACCAGATGACTGCGTGTGTGCATCACCCACCACACTGAGGTGCAGTTTCTCCACAGAGAGCAAACATTAGCTCCATAACAGGCTTGATGACTGATGCTGGCAGGTGGTGGATAATGATGCCAGACAGAGATTCCCCGCGGCTGATCCACGCGGTCAGTCTTCGCCACCAGACCGCAGTCAACAGGAAAGGGAAGCGCGGTTCGAGGGAGTGAGTTATCACGAGGGCGAGGCGGCTCAGAGGCAGCTCGTCACGATCAATGTCAGGGGGTCCGTTAAGGACGATGAGTAGATTCACAGTGGGGACATAAGGACAAACTGTCCATCTGCACATGTTGGACATGAGGATCATCCGTTTAGGACTTTATCATTGTACTTTTCATGTTTTAATATTACAGACTAATCACACACTTTGACGGTGTCTTTATCATATCCCATGTTGCCTTTTAAAAGATGTTCTGATTTCTTTGGGTTAAGGAGGGTGTTATTACTAAAACCTTAGATTTTTGCATGAATCCTAAATGTAAATATTTTATGTATTTGTGTCACTCTGACTACTTTTTGCCAAAAATAAAGTTCACATTCAGTTGATGCTTTTTTCTGTTGTCTTTAATGACTTCATCTCGCACACTGATGAAACTTACAGAAAGTAATCACTAAATGTACAGCTGATTAACTTTTGGAGTCAATTCAAGATGGCTGCCACAACCACAAAAATATCTCAGTCAATATTTTAGATATCCTAACATTTGGTGTGGTAGTAGCTGAGAGTCCTTCACAACATTCTTTAAGACATGTTTGGTTCGTAGTTATTTTGGTAATGAGGATTTTAAAATCAAACATTTACTTAATATTGATGTTGGTTCATTTGTCTGAAAATGAAACGTAAACAACATATTTCCTCCCTCCTGGTGCAGCGTTTGAGACAGCTGGGAGTGAATAATGAAGCCCGGTAAGATGGAGCGCTAGCCAAACCAAAACTGCAGGAACGATCTCCACTCACTAAAGCTAATTTACAATTTGGGAACATTTTCTTCTTGAGCAATTGTAGTGGTTTTTGTTTTGTTTTTTTAAAATGACCGCTCCTGGCGCTGCTGTAAAACCCAGGGAGCAGCGCCTCCTCTCCACACGGCCTGTTGGTTTTTGTTCTGCTGGGCGACAGGCAGAAGACGCAGTCAGCTTGACTAAACCTGACAAACTGGCTCCCAGGTTTCCTCTCAGGGATGAAAGATGGAACAGAGTGGAAACCACGGGGCGTCGGGGTGAAGCGTTGGCAGGGTCGCTTCATGTGAAAAGAGGAGGGGAGATGAAGCTTTGTAACAAGAAAAGTTCCTGTTTTCTCCTGCTGACGAATTTATAAGCACATCATTTAATATAATGTAATATAGATCTCTATTTTTGTGCTTTGTTCTAATGATTGTGAACTATGACCAAGATGAGGTGAACTAGAGAGGAGTAAAAGGTCTTCCAGGTAGGTAAACAGTTTTGCAGGAACTTTGTCACATTGTTGATGTAAAAACAGATGCCTCCATCTTTCTCTTTTCTGGACAGATCTGTGTTGCAGTCAGCTCTGAGCTTGCTAGTAAGCGGTGGGTGCAGATGTAATGAACCCTAATTTTCTAAAACAGTTGTTCAAAGTGCTATCTACGACAGGTAAGATACTAACTCTTCATGACATTTTCCAAAAACCTCACTAAAAAATATCTGAACTCACTTTAAAGTTTTTCCAAAGTCAGAATTCAACACATTCTTTCAACGAGTTTCAAGTACATTTTTAAACTGCCAAAAAGAACAGCAGATTGTAAAATAAACTAGGCTTTTGCAGGATTTCCTCAGTTAATAAAGCACAGACAGCTCATCATACAGCAAATGCTCAGTAAATATTTAACAGTGACACAAGTTTAGATTTTGGAGCTGCAGGAAAAAAAATATAATGCATAATATAAAGAACCTGCTAACAAAATAAGATCCAGATTTTTTTTCCATATCCTGTTATAAATGAAAATGCTGACTTAGCATTTACATAAATTGAATAAGAGTCTGTAGAGTATTTAAGTGAGAAATAAATGGAAAAAAGATGAGAAGTTTTCAGCTGAAAGAACAGCCTGAATGACACAGATTTTCCCTACCTAAAATAACGTTGGCAGTTTTACTGGAGTGATTTAGAAATTTGCCCCAAAGATGCCCATCTCGTCTGAGGATTGGTATGTTTCAGTTTGAAGGGGTTTAATTTCAGCACCACCAGCTTCTACACTCATATCATCAAAATAAGTGAAATGGGAGAAACCTTGTCTTCTCTGCAGCCCCTCTAACATCTCGACCCCTCCTGTCGATCTGCTTCAGTCAGAAATGACATTAATGGTGAGTGTTGGCTCCCATGACAGATACAGGGATGAAGTCTCCATCCTCTGGATCGACCGTCGCCTTACTCCTCCTCTGAGACCCCCACCCCCAAATAAACGCCCTCGCCCCCACCGGGACAGCAGAGGGCCACAATACCCGATTGCTATTAGAGGCTCCATTGTTGCCTAGCAACTGGCTGGTGAAGATTTAACACTGTTTATGGGGTGGTGGTTGTGTTTTTGTGTGTTCATGAATGTAACGGTCAATAAAGAGTGTTTGTGGAGCCTTTTTCAGGTTTCTTTGCATTTTAATAGAAGTGAGTTTTACATGTGGCTGCAGATCACCGGAGGCTGTTTGCACTTCTTAGGGAAAACAAGAAAGCAAGTTTTATTTTAAAAGAACATTTTGGCTTTTTCTGACAGAAGTTTGACCTTTGTTAAAGCAAGAAATATTTTATTTATTATGAGTGATGAACAAAATACTACTAAATAAAACTAAATTAAACTTTCTTTGGAACCACAGGACTTACATTTGATCTGGACTGAGCTCTGAATAAATGATGTTTGCTTTAATATGTTGCATTATTTATTAGACACAGTTATAACTTTTTTTAAATCTTTTGTCCACAAATGTTACTTATTAGTACTTTGACAACATCTTAAAGGTTTTGTTAAGGATATGGCAAGGTCACTTATAAATATTGTTTTTTCTGCAAATGTGCAGCGTAAATGACGGCTGAGATTTGTTAAATAGGGAAAAGCTGAAGTTAGGTGAACAGCTAAAATGAAAAAAGGAAAAGTTCAAATAATTAAAACAGAAAATTAAAGCTAAAATAATCAAATAACTGAGTAAAATCTAAAATGAGCAAAACTGCAGTTAAATGCTAAACTTGGCAGCTAAAAGCTTAAAAAACCCCAACTAGAATCTAAAATTTTATATATTTAAAATGTTAGCTGATTTCAGTGAATGCTTTTGAAGCATATCAAAAAATCTTGTAGGGAAAAATTTAAAGTGAAATAATTTAATTTGTCTAAAAGTGTTTAGATACATGAATGTTTAAAATATGAGGAAGTATGCAGAAGTAGTTTGTAACAACTCACAGGAGAAAGTGTAAACAAGAACTGTGTGAATGCTGACTCAGCACTTTTGTTCCACCTATGGGGTTTTCGTAAAGATAAATTTTTCACATGGGAAAACTGTCAGCACACAAGAATGAACATTAGCTGCTTTTAGCAAACGCCTCCTTTTTATTTTAGGAACCAGAGGCCGAATGCAGATATTTTACAACCCAAAGCTGCTCTGATGGACACTTTCTGAGATCAGCCAGAACCTTCAGGAAGCATCTTGCAGTGCTGAACCTGACCAGGAGGCAGAGCCAGAGGGGTGGCAAACTGCACCCCTGCCACCTGATTGGCCACCCCAGGTGCCACCCCCAAATAATTGGAAAGTGGTTGGAAATCTTAGATTTTGTATTTGCATTTCGATTTTGTGAAAGATTGTTCTCCGATACTACAGTACTGTATACATTTTCAGCTTTGTATGTTTAAAAATAGCTGAATTGTAGCTCTTTGCAAAATTACCATTAGTGGTTTATTTTGGGATTAGCATTGGAAATCGACATGTGATCATTCTTAGCTACACCACAACAAATTAAATCTCAATTAGTCTTGAAATGGCTGAATTAATTATGTTGATCAATGTTAGCTGTGGTGGCCATCTTAAATTTCTGATTAGCATTTAGAACTTGTTAAAGATTATATATTTTTTCTTTTTTTTCTTAGCTGTGGTCACAACATTTCAGCTTAATATTTCTTAAAAACAGATGAATTTAAGTAATTTGGAACTAACTTTGGTGACCATCTTGATTTTTCTCATCTGAAGTGCTTTTCTGTATTTGTATGCGTTCCTCTAAAAAACACCTTGGCCACCCCTCGCAAAGAAGTCTAGCTTCACCTCTGAACTTGAGTGAGTCTTCCTGATGTCCTGTTGTCTTCTTTCTGCCTCAATTACGACGACTCAACTGGGGATTGTGTAGTGTTTTGGATTTATTGTCAATATTGTAAATAATTAGAGCCACAACACGTCTCCGGTAGTCTTTGGACTCTTCATTCAGTGGAGGAGCCACTGCCACAGCATACAGATGATCAAGCCTCTGCAGGCCATTAATGAATGATGAGTGCTTCATGAGCGACGTGTCACAGACTGAGTGTGTTCTGTTGTTGTGTGATACCTACATTCTTTGTTCAAATTCTTTGTTCCTGCAGCGCACGTCTCCAACACACACAGGAAGTGAAGATAACCGCTTTAAAGGAAGTTCATTTACATTTGTTCAGTGAGTCAGTCCTGATGTGACATCATGAGTCCATCATTATCAACAAATAATATCTCAGGCAGATCCATTTGGAGTTATAGGGTCATTTATCTACAAGAAACCCAGCTTTACTTCACTTCCAGCCCTCAGCTATAATTCTATAACCTCATCGTTTAGTTAATGAGTCTCTTGCATAAACAGGAGCCGCCACAACTTTTGATGATACTTTCAACTACATTCCTTTATTTTTAGAAACTTAAAGAAGTTTATTCTACTTAAAGCTTGTTTCACATGTATTATTTTGTAAAGCAATTCAACCTGGAGCGACTCACACAAGGAAAACTGCAGTTAGAAAGTTTTATTTGACAACAGTGAATTAAAGTTTTGGCACTCAGACCCTGGCAGAAGACATGTGCGTTGTGATAAACGTTGCAATAAACTTGGAAGGGAAGTTTAGGATAAGGATTAGAGATGTACCCCCCGGGCCTGGACACTGGTGGTGGAGGCAGAAGAAAGGAAGGAAGCAATCCTGAAGGAGAGATGAGGGTGGTGAAGGGGTGGAGGTGATTTGAAGCTTGGCTGGTGAGCAGATGGAGCCATGGATGGAGGAACTTATTTAAGGAGACTTCCACGATGATTGGCTATGACAAAGCATGGTCCGATGCAGCGATTGGATGGTGCAGGTGAGGCTGGAGAGAGTCTTCCAGTTGGAATTTACATCAATGCTTCATTTGTTCAGAGTGGAAGACCAAATCATGCGCAGAAAACTGATTAAGTTTATTTTCACACCATTTCACTCTGAGCCTGTCTGTAGCTCTGGAGACCTAAAACAAAATGGCTACGAATCACGTGTCCTTACAATGTTTATAGAAAACCTTGTCACACCCTGGATATGATGTCATAGTAAATAAGGAAATGTCCTAAAACATTTCTACATTCCTGAAATGTAAAACATTATGTGTTTACACTGCTGGAGCGAGGCACGTTACGCTAAATAGACTTGTTGATTCTCTGTTATCGACTGTAATCATTTAATTTAAACAAAGTACAAAATGTAAAACTGTGTCTAAAATTCAGTTAATCAACCACAAAATATCTAAGAGTATTGCACAATAATACTCAAATGAAACAAATATGTTGTCAAATGTCAAATTCCTCTTCAGAAAGGATCCAGTTATTTATGAGAATCAGTTGCAGACTTATTGTGCACCCTGAGATTACTTTCTGTCCACATCTTTGTGGGACATTAACAGTCAGGTTGAACAGCAGGAAGTTAAAACAAAGATTCATCTTGGCTTTATGGCGCTAAGTGTGATAAATGATAAATGTGTCTTCTTCACAAAGACAGGTGCCGCTCCTCCCTGTAGTGGAACTGTCTGCAGAGCACTTTCATCACGAGTGCAAATGAAAATGAAAATACCTGAGTCCTATAAATTAATACACTTGGAGACCCTATAAGAAAAAAGTATTTTCAAATCATCTAAACTGTCACTTTAAGTTTCCCCTGTTTATCATTAAAATAAGCTCATTGAAATGATCAAAAATTATGTCCATTCAAGTCCTGCAGCCTTGAAATCGATTTTTTTTCTAGGACACCCCTGTCTGTTTTATTTTCATCCCAGAGTTTTCACTGCTGCTGATCTGCACATGTTGCAGGACATGTAGTCCTCAGACACGCCAGCGTCTCTGTTGTGTCGACGCTCACGTTAAGCTGCAGAGTTTGTGGAACGGCACACTCATCTTCTCACGTCAGAGCCGGTCACGCACTCGTTTTAACTCGCCCTCCTCCCACCGTGAGTCGTCCTGTGGTTCGTCTCCACGTGGCAACCAAGGCCACGCGCCCGATGACTCCAGCATGAAGGATTCTTTTAGAAAACTGCCTGTTCATCACGACTGACAACTCCTTCAGCTGGAACTCTAACTGAAGAAGCTTTAAGATGATGTGTCGTTCTTCCTGACCCTTTAGGATTATATTCAACGAGGTCTTGTGTTGCATAGTTTGAGATTCTTCGTGTGTTTTAAAGCTCCAGAGGGGATGGGTTGGAAGAATAGAAAAGGTTTCTGGGACAGCCCCCAAGATGACCTGCAGAGTAAAAACTCATCCTGTATGCAGAACTAATTTATATCTTTAACTTATAAAAACACAGAACTGATGCTGAAGCTTGTTCATTTTATGTCCTGCATTTCGTTACACGGTTTTGAAATAAAAGATGCAAATCATACATTAAAATGTGTGGTTCAATCCAAAATACCGTGCTATATGTTTTGCTAGAGGTATGCTGCACAACGCAGACAAAGTTTAAACAGGTCACAGGAAGTTAGACTGCACAGGTCTGAACTTGCATTAAAAAACTATAGAAATATTCACAAGATTGTTGGTATTCTTTGCTGTTTACTTGATCTAATTTGTAGTTTTCTCACAGCTACTGTTTGTTTGGGGCTTACTTTTCAGTCTGCGTTCTTATCGGCCTCTCTCTAACTTGGTGGTCATAGGTGTGTAGTTACCATGGCGACTAAAGTAAGGCCACTGGGTTGCAGTCACGTGACTCGGATGATGAGCGAATGTCAGATGGGGGCAGGAAGTGATTTGCTCTGGTTCAAAACACAACCAAATGGATCCCATCAAGTACGCTAATGTTATGATCTGTGTTAATGTTTTATTCTGGTTTTCTGTCTCGTCCCCCTCTGTTTACCTCCTCCTGCCTGTCTTTGCTCCAGCCCCACCCACTCTCACCTGTTCCTCATGTTTCTCTCCCAGGTGTTTCTTGTTCTTGCTCATTAGTTTTCCCTTTATATTCTGTTCTTTGTCCTCAGTCTTTGTCAGAGCATTGTTAACTGTTTATGCCAAGCCAAAGTATCTTGTTTGCTGCCACACCAGTGTTTTTGTTTTTAAATAAAACCTTTTTTCAACCTTTTCGCCACCATCACTCAGTCCTGCATGGGGTTCAAACCAACCAAGCCTTTCATAACAGCTAATGCCCTAAATAGGCTGGCGCAGATGAGATATCATGAAAAAATATGTGTACATTTAGGATATGAGCCATATTGTCTTAATAAAAAATTACTTGTTATATAATCTGGAGGATGTGTCGAGGCGATCGACATAAACTACTATCTGGTGCTGCAGATCTCGTATTTTACGACGAGTCAGATGAAAGCTTTCAAAAGCCTCGAAGCTACAATTATTTAGTTTCCAGTTGGGTCAAACATTTAGGATCAAAGAAGCTTTAAATAGCTGTCGACTTGTTTCTGCTCGGGTGAGTAGTGAGTTGTGCTTTTTTAAGTAATTAGCCTATGATAACAATGCTAACACTAACGAGTTAACCCCTGTTATTTCTATGTGCTTGAATCTACTTGGAAATAATTTATTAAGCTTCTGTAAACCCAAATTGAAGTAACTATCCAGGAAAATATCTGAAAATATGATTTAAACGATACAATCTTTACCTGTAGAAAGTGGTCGCTGCAAACTGTTGCATTTAGTTTCCACACCATCTGGTTTTAGCCGTAGATTGTTGATCCACTTTTGTTGTCTTTTTTCTGACACACTACTTTCAGAACACAAAAAACTTTTATATTTCTCCTGATTAGAGCAGCTGAAACAACCGTACACGGCACAGAATTTAGGCATTTTGATGCTGAATCGGTAGGACAGAACAGACGTAAACGGGGTTGCATTTACTTCCTGCCCCATCTGCATTTCATGATGTCGATACATCATCTGCAAACCAGCAATCGCAGCAGCTTTAACGTGTCTTTACAGCTTTGATCTATTCACACTTATCACAAAGTTCTGAGGTAACTAAATAAACTGGTTATTGTTTTTGCATAAAACACAAAACTGAGCAATAAATAAACTAAAATTGATGTTTGTTTCACAATTGTGTTCCTGTCCTCCCTCTCTATAATAGATTTCCTCTTCCACAACTTTAACCTTCATAACATAAGAAGCCGTTTCTTCTGCCTCGCTCTGTAAGGCTGTCTGCCTACAACAACAAAAGCTGTATTCAAATCAGCTGCCAGTATATTCCTATTTAATTTGAATTATAAAGATGTTTTTTAAAGTCGTGCCATTCGGTTTCACGCATTAATGGGAAAGTGAGATTGTCCCTCATCTCTATCAATGATGTTATTAAAAAAAGGAGACGACTGAAATCCTGTGGAAAGCTTTAAAACCTTTTGTTCCCTTCAGTCCTCTGCAGCCTCAGACGCACAGCTCATTTTTTAACAGATACTAAAAGAATAAGAACATATAACCTCTGTCTTGGTTTCCAGTTCATTTTCATTTTAATTTTAAGATTTAGTTTCTGGCTTTCAAAGTTTTAAACAGTCTGACCCCATCATGTGATCTACGAGCACTTTGATCAACCAACAGTTCCTCTGACTTGTTCCCAGATCTAAACAAAAATACAAAAAGATCAGACTTTTGTTGCTGCTCTAAATCTGTGGAACAGTTTCTTTTCATATACAGACTGCTGAGCCTGTTGTCACTTTTAAATATCTTTTATCTTACTGTTTGATTCAGATCCCATTAGAGCTGATGGAATTATAATCTGTATCTGTTCTTTTAATATTTCTAGTTTTCTTCATGTTTAACTTCTTTAGTTTGACTAATCTGGGAAGCACTTTGGTCAACTTGTGTTGTTTTAATGTGTGACACAGACAAACTATTACAATGAGTTATTCACAAATTTTACTTCTTTAACTAGTGCATTTTTTCTGGTACCAACGTTTAGCTGAGGCCTCATTTAAACAGGATACTTTAATTTATTTATTTTATGTCATTCATAAAAAAATAAACGTTCATTGAAAATATACTTCAACTTACAAAGAGTGAGACTTTGGTTAATAAAACTTGCATTAAACTTATTTTCTATTTTCATTCAAATGTTTGGTTTTAGCTTTAAATATATTTTTTACTGTAACCCACTCTCTGGTACCAGATTCATATAAACCTCTTGACCTATTTACAGCCGATTTAAAACCCTTTACAAGCAGTTTTGGTATGTATGTAAAATAAAAGTTCAAAAGCAGTGATATATAATAAACTGAAATGACATTAATGCAGTTATAGCTGTGTACTAATGTTAACTTTAACCATAGGCTACAGAGCTCATGTATGTTTAATTAGCTCATGTTGCTTTTCATAGCTACACCCAGGGTAATGTTACTGCATTCATATTTTGCTCTGTGTTTTTTGCACAACCTTAAGCATACTGTATATTTATGACCCGTCCTATATTTATCATCTGCTGCCAAAGGCCAAAGAGCAACAGTGTTTGTTTGGTTTTTTTCGCCTGCTTGGTCATTTGTCTGCAGCGTTAGCCAAATATTTCATGCACCAGTTGATGGAATTTATTAAAACTTTCAGAGAGGAAGCACTAAATCTAAACCTACAACTGATTTATCTAAATTATTCCATTCAAGATGATCGCCACAGCTAATCAACACAAAAATACATTTAGCTCAATCTGTACGTATCAAGAGGATCTCTCAAGATTGCATATCGCCACCATTGGATAATATAAAAAAAAATAATTGACCAAAAATAAAAGCTGAGTTGCATTAAATGGTTCTGATTGACTTCTGCATTATAATTAGTTACAGAAATCTTTGTTTTCATGTAAGTCATCGGTGGAGAACAAGGCCAGCTGCTTTGCTGATCTAATTAGTTCTTGTCAGAGCCATCGTGGATCATTATGTTCGGCTGTTTTGACTAAAACTCCTGCACCCGACCCTGACATAAGTGGTGTGGAAAGAGCTCGTAAGGACTATGAATCTATAATGAGGAGGATATCTGTTCTCATAAAAAAGAAGGCAGCCGAGGGAGTGAAGAGGAGGGAAAAAGATGGTGTAAGAATTGAAGGGTCTTTTGACAGCACTGGCAGAGCGGAGGCTCTAAATTGCAATGTGTACGTGTGTGTTGCTTATGCGTGTGTGTGGTGTGTGTTTGCATGAAGGAGTGGGAGACGTCCCTCTATGGAGACTTGAGTGCTTTATTTTGTTGTGGTCCTGCATTCATGCATGTCAGTGCATAGCATCAATTTTATGGTACTAGAACAAGCACACATAACAATATATGTGTGTGTGTGTTTGAGAAGGGGGGCATGAGATAAAGAAGTGAGACAGGAAGAACACCTCAACAAAAGCATCTAGCAATTTTTTGATAACGGCACAGAAAAGGAAACAGCAGAAAGTCCATTTGGTAGCTTGTGACTGACAGCTTTCCGCCTCTTCTGTGTGATGGATGGAGAGTTTCAGAATGGAGTTGAAAGTAAAAAAATAAATAAACAAAAAGGGGCAAGTCAGAAGAAAAGAAGCGGGGAGAACACCAATTTGGTCCTCTCAGTGGACCAAAAGAGGAAATAGCATGTTTCTCTTTGTCTGTCACTGACTCCAGAGCTATCAACTTAATTATATGGAGGAAGTGGGACCAAAAAGACAAAGTGTGTTTGTGTGGAGAAACACTAAGATCTGTTTGGAAGTGGAGAAATAGCATTTTTCATGGAAATGCTGGGAGTTAAACGATTTTGCAAAAAATTACTAAACTGAGCTGCTAAAAGAATCAGAAGCTAAAAGCTAAAAGTAGCAGAAAGATAGTATTTTCCACTGATTTAAGTTAAAGATGCAACAAAAAGTTTCCAGTGAAAGCAACATGATAATAAGAGGAAATGTTTTTCCATTTCATGTCTGAGTAAAGTAGCCATAAAGACTGAAACTTCAAACTTCATAGGCAGGTGAACCTGAATAAATAAACTTAATTTAAAGCATAAAAACATGAAGCCTAAAATGAAAACTACTGAAGGAGGTATTGAATATCAATAATGGGTTTGTTGGGGGGTTAAACACTCAAGTTGGAACAAAACCTAAAGACCGTGACATTAAGCTGATTTTTCTACACAACAGTCAGGAGGAAGCTCACGTCAGCACAGATTCACACAACTCGTCTTTTTTTGTCTTGATTGAACAATAAATTGTAGGTTTTGTCCTTTGCAGCTGCAAAAAAAGACTCATTAAATGGAACTGTTTACAAATTTCCCTTTAGCACCTTTTAAAAATGTCTCTGAGTTTTGACTCTCTGTCTATGGAGGGCCAATCCTGTCATAATTGGAAATAAATGTAGAAATAAATAAATGGCTTGAAAAACTAAATACTTAAAAAAAAATTATGGTGGCAAATATAGCATCCTAAACAATAGAAAAAAATAATAACTTAACCAATTTATTTGATTATACAGTGCAAGTTCAATTATTATTTATCATTTTTTAAAATATTAATATGACATTATCACAATTATTTCATAATTCATTTTATTTCCACTCTTTTACTCTTTTATCACTTTTTTATTATTTATTTTTGTATTTCTTTATTTTTGCTAAGTTTTTCCAACTACTTTATTTATTTCAACATTTTTATTTACTGTAATATTTAATTTTAATATTTATTTTTTCGCATTCTGTATTTATTCAATATTTTTTTATTTATTGTCACCTTATTTATCAGACATGTATTTATTTCCACCTCTAATATTTCCTCTGCATTTTCTCACCTCCTGGTTTCTCCTTCATCCTTACAGAACGAGATGAACAGGAAGAAAGTCTGGATCTTTTTGCTGCATCAGTTTGGGAAGATTAAAGTGAAGACTTTTAGCACATGAGCTACTTCTTGTGACTAATTTTTCAGTGTGTATTTGAGAAAAACACACTTTTTTAGGTTGACATCATCTCACACAACTAGGAATTCAAAAGTATTTTCACACTGGAGTTGTTTAATTTACTTTTTTCTGTGATTCTTTAGGTTTAACAGCAAGTTTTGGGGGAAACTACTCACTGAACCATTAGCCTTTCTCCTTTTTAAATTGACCCTAAGAGTATCTTCTTCTTCTTCTATCAATTATTTTTAAGAATAAGATCTCCCATATTTGAGAGAAATTGCTTGGTTGTGTGGTTTTTTAGAGTTTCAGGGTATAAATCTGTTTTCACTGTTGACAGAGCGGCAAGAAAGTGGAAAAAGCAGGGATGTGTGACGATGTTAGGGTGTTAAAAATGAAAATTCATTTTCCATTATGTCGCTGTTTACCACAATACAATAAAGATAAACATGACAGCGCATGAATCAGGAGAATCGTGTTTTCTACATTAAGGTAAAAGAGTGATATGACTTTTTATTTTTATTGTGTTTTTTAAATCAGGCAGCCTCAACTAAATCTCTATAATCAGAACAAATCCATCCATGTTTGTGGTTTAGTTGATGTAGTTTGGATCAGATAAGGTTCCAGGTTTTCTGATACAGGAAAGGAAAACAGTGATAAAGAAAATATGCTGTCATTCAAAGGAGGTTATTGTTGTAATAAATGAGGATGCTGTTGCTAAGAAAACAAAAGCTTGAAAACGCAAACAAATAAAACTGTCGTCTTACGGGAAAAGAGACCACAAAAGATTTTTTTAATACGAGGAGGTTATGGTGTCTACAAGTGATTTTCCTTTGTCAATGATTGTGAAAATGTGTTTGGAAATAGACATGTCCTGTTTAAAATATATCAGTTTCTTTTATAGTGAGTGTCTGTCAATCAATGGAGTCAAGACCTTAAATCTTCCTTTAATGTTTAATTCTTCACCAACAAGCTGCTTCTTCTGAGTTCTAGACGTTGGATCAGCCAGATAGATGCCTCAAATCCCGACATTAATTCTGCTATCTCAAAAGTCTCATGCCTTTCTAGCCACAGTTGTAAAAAATGGCCAAAATTTGAGCTGATTTTAGATGGTTTTGCTTCCGTATACAGTATACATCAAATAAAGTGATATGTTTTTTAATTTAACTATGTAATTTCAGACTTCTAAAATGTATTATTTGATTTTCTAGAACATTTTCATTTGTTCTGGATGCACATTTTTTTTATCCACCTGAGAAAAAAATTAGCCGAAGATTTAATTCCAGAAAGTTTCAGCTAAGAATGAATTATATTATTTAAAATAAAACCCTTCATGTCAGCTTGATGTAATGACATTTCAACAGTTTATTCAGCCCAATCATTAAAGGTTATCTCTTTGGGGAAAGCTCGGAGTGACCAAAACAAGTGATGCTGATGATGAAGGGGTTGGGGGGGTGGATGAGGGGTGCAGGAGGAAGCGAAGCAAAACGGTCACATCCACACTGGCTGCTGAGGAATACATCCCCTCTCCTTCTCTCTCTTCCTCTCAGCTCCCTCGTCCTCCTCCTCCTTCTCTGCTCTTCAATCCAACTTGAACTAACGGCGCGCTCATTTTTTAATGACTCTCACAGCATCAGTGCGGCTTCTCTTTTTGCTCCCTGCTCTCCTCGTCGCCACCTGTTAGTCTTCCTCTTCCTCCCTGCTCTGGAATTCCCTTTATTTCCCTCCCCTGTTCTTTTATGAGGAGTTTCACCCTTATTCTCTCACTGAGGTAAGACATTTTACTGCTTTTATTTTGAAATGCAGACACATTGAATCACCACTTCGTCTCTTCACATGATATTTTTGCATCTTTGCCTTTTTGTTTTCCATGTATTTTTAGACAAAAATCAGATTAGGAGACATATTCTACAGCAGACACATGCAACATGTGTCAGTTTTACTTTCTTCTCACCTGCTCTTTCACTTTTCTTCCCCACCATCTAACACTGAAGTTTACTCATTCCGTCTGTCTGAAAATAACCCGGCTCTAATTGACATGCCCCGGCTGCCACCGCGCTTAGTTAGAAGTGATGCTGCCTATTAAAGTCTAACGAGTAGCTACAGTGTGCAGCATTGCCCCCCCCTCAATCTGCCTGTCATCCAGGAGCTTGTTATTTAAAGGTGAGCAGAGTCTGCCTCAGGGCCACACAGGGAACCGTAAGAAAGCCAGCTGAAGGGAGGAAGAGACATCCTCCCACAGTTACAGGTGAAATAATGGCCGCTGGAGAAATAATGAGACGGATAAAGAGGGAGAAGGGAGGTGGACATGGGAAGGTACAGGGCTGGAGAGAGACCATGCCCATCATCTGACTCTAATTTAAAGTGAAGGAGCTAAAAAAAAGATGGGAGGGAGGGGTGTCACATGTTGCACAAATATATTCCCGACTGCAGGAATCTGTGGGTTTCCTTCGTCTGCTGGAAACTGGAAACCCATGATTTGACAAATACAACAGATACTGAGCTAAAATGTGCTCTGATGGCAGCTGAGAGTCATTCTCCCAACACATTCAGAGCACAAACTGATTCATGAGATTTGTTTTTGAAAGTTTATATGTTACTTTTAGTGTTTGTCACCATTCAGTGAACACCTAAAACTGATTAAATCCATTCAATTATGCAGGTTTTAATGTTTTGATTAGAATTTTAGGCTTCTAGGATCATTTCTACATCATGAAACGATTGATTGTGGGATAATGTAACTCCTCAGGGCTTTTGTAAAAATTGTGTTAGAAAACAGCAAATATTCTTCACCTTTGTATACAACTAAATTTGGCGTCAATTACAATCAGTGATGTATATTCTCCTCTTAGAGTTCTGGATAGGTTTACAGTTGACATCCGGTATGTTTTTTTTTTTTTAATTGTAGACACATATAAGCCAAACATTCAATTAAAAAAAGATGATAAGTTGTGTATTTTGACTTCTATTATGGATTTAACTTTTGGAGTCAGCCCAATTAAAAATGGGCTCCACAGCTGATTAACATTAGCCGACACAAAAACGGCTGTAATTCTGCCAGTTTTACAGATTATGAGCCAAATTTGGTGTGGTAGTAACTGAGAATCATCTTACACACATTCTTTGAACACATTTCTCAAGATTATTTCCTGGATTTTTCTGAACAAGGCTTTTGTTGAAAATTTATAAATAAGTTAATGTAAAGGTTAAAAAATGATGAGAGAAAATAAACTGAAAACTAAATAAACAGCAGCCTTACATATATTTTGCACCTTGATTTGTCAGAAAGTTCATGAGCTAAATCAGTCTCTCCTTAACAAGTAAAAATGAGTTTTGTGAAGAAACTTTAAGATTAAACCTTGTAAGCTTCACTTTGGTTGATAAAAACATGTGAGCTCCAACAATCTCAGTTTAAATCCAGAAAGATGGTTCTACTTCAAAACTCTTTTGGGAGATATGTATCCTTTCAAAGAAGGCTTGGCCTTTAGCTACAGGTTATGAGTTTATTGGTAAAACCTTCCTCTGATTATTGTTTCGCCACTTTTCTGTGTAACAAAGAGGACGATGTAAAGCAGATCCATCATGAGCTTCTGCTGCCCAGAGAGATGTGAGCCTGCTGGTGCTGCTGCTGGTGCTCGAGCTGCTCCAGCTTCCAGCCACATCTGCCAGAACTGGGAGGCGAATGACTGAGCACATTTCATCAACACACACATGCTCACAACAGTTTAGTGTGTGTGTGAACGCATGAATTAATGATCTGACGGAAGTGGCTGCGTCTATCTTTGCGTACTTGTGTGTGCTTTGATGAATTATGCATTTCACATGCTGACAGTGATTATTACCAGCTCATCTCAGTTTATTGATCTTTCCATCAGTTCTAGTAATCATCTACATGATAACAGGGAGCTTCATTAAGCTGTTTTCACCTTAATACCTTTCCATCCTCCACTGCAGATAACAGAAGTTTTATTTTAATATTGTTGTGTCAAAGTCGTGATAAGAACTGATTTATCTTCTTGTCTGCATTATTCCAGCAAAGGTTTTGAGAAGTTGAACGAGACAAAAAGGTCATCTCGGCTTTGGGATAATTAGGCAACAAGTAGCAGAACTGCTGTCGTGTTGAAATCATTCATTCTGTGCTGATGAGACCAAAATGGCTGCCGCTGGTTTTCAAAAGACGAGATGTGCATCATCTCTCGTCGCCGAGCCAAAAGTCTGTCAAAGTCCTTTCAGTCAAAGGAGAGAAGTGAGCTGGCACGCTGCAGCGCCTTTCAGACGTTTGTTTCATCAGTAGCTGAGCTAAAGCTGGATGAGCCACGCTGACGGTCTCACCCACCGATGAGCTCAGTCTCACTGAAGGTCAAGAGTCAGCGGCAGAAGTTTCAGTGTCACTTTATCTCAGGGCAGACAGTCATATTAACTCCACCCGGCTCTGAAATACAAACCTGTTTACTGGTTTTCATCTTTGGAAGTGAACTTTACAAAAAATCAAATAAATAAATTAAAGACTTTCTCGTTCTGGAGGTGTGGACCCCACAGAACTTATATTGGATGTGGTAACAGAGACTGTTAAATGGACCCAGACGTCTAGTGTTTAATGAAATATTATTTTACTGCCTTCCGTCTTTGTTACAGAACTCAAGACCAGACTGACGTAAAAGCTATTTCCTGTCCATCCATCTTCATCCCTGCAGAGTTTAGTTATTTACTCGAAGCTACAGCGGACACATGCAGGAGTTGTCGTTTCATTATTATTGATTTACTTTTACTTCTGTTTCATTTCCAATCACTTAGTCGCCCAACTGGACTTTTAGAACGTCTTAGAACTCAACTCACAAATAGAACAAAGAAAAAAAAATCCACAATGAGCATAGAAACTTCTCAGTTTTAATCGATTGATGTAGATCAGAAGGTAGTCTGAAGGTTTTATTTTTTATCTCAGTATGGAGAACAGAACACCCCCTCAAGTTCTGCTGTAGAAAACAAAAGCTGTGAAACATTTGAAGCCCACCTGCCTCTTTCAGCAGTGTGCTCAACTCAACTCGCTGCAAACACAACTTTACAAAATCACCAAGACACTTCTAAATATCCAACTGAAACAAAACGCTCGAGTGTTTACGGACTTTCCTCTGTAATTAGCTGCCTGTTTATGCAGCCCTATCAAGCATTTTAGATAAGAGTTGGTCTCACACACACATCCTTATACTTGCATCAAACTGAGGACTTTGTATTGACTTTCATTCATTTTTGTAATTGTATTTATGCCTAACCCAGACATTTTCCTTAAAATTAACCATTACTGGTTTATTCCTAACCCTAACCTGAACCAAAGCTTAATTCACACCATACCTCTAAATTTAACTAGTAGAGCACAGTAGAACTGCAAATAAAGTGAGGACATTGAAGAGGTCCTTATTTTACATCAAAGACCTCACTTTGATAGTAAGTATGGTGCAAATGGTCTTCACTCTGTAGTAGAAACAAGTACACACACACGCGCGCGAACGGCAGTTTTATAGAGGGGGATGAGGATTCGAAAGAAAACCGTTTTTGTCCATTATCTGTTCTCCTCCTTCTAAGGCTTAGGTTTATTCAGATTTATTCAATTGAAATGCAAATGTTGCTGCTGTATTTTGTCGTCTTATGAGAAAACTGTCATAATTATCTCAATAGAGTTTTCAGGGAGAAAGAGTTAATAGCTTCCTGATGACAGATGAGAGTTTTAGAGATGACCAGATACTGGCTCAGTGTCTTTGCCACAGATTTTAGCTGAATGCATTTTTTTTCTTAAATTTGAATAATGAAGACAAATGTGTTTAACGATATAAATGTATTTCCTCCCAGCCCTATGACTGTGCGAAAAGGAAACCGTTTAGGCATCTCCATCCAGGAGCACATGGCCATCGACGTGTCCCCAGGCCCCATTCGTCCCATACGACAAATCTCTGCCTACTTCCCACGCCTCTCGCCCACTTCCTCCTTCTCAGAGCCACTCTCGCCCAATCAGCTGTCGGCGCCGGCTGCACTCGTCTCGGGTCAAGGTGGAGGGACTGTGGGAGGAGGAGGAGGAGCAAGCAGTGGCCTTCTGTCTCCGCTGTTACCAGGAGCTGCAGGCGGAGGGGGGTCACTGTCGGCCATGAGCAGCATGGACACCTCCATCGAGATTGACAGCTGTGACAGCGACGACAACAGTGAGTCACCTGAGAGTAGCGATCAGGTTTGAGACGAGACACAAACAATTAGACTGACAGACCTGGAGTCACCACCTTTTTAGGACACAGCTGTTTCAGTTTTACTACTTTATATTCAGAAACAAGTTCACACGGAAGTAAACTTTGGTGACTTTTCATTTCTAACGGGTGACAGTCAGACTACAGTCAATTACAACTTACAAACTTTTAGTTGCACCCAGTGCATTCTCAGCCTCAGCACCATCGAGATACAAAGAGTCCATGTTCAACACACAAACATTCATTGGTAACAAGGTAGTTTTATTGAGAGAACAGCAACAAACTAAACAAACTTTCTCAGTGGTGGACAAAGTACTCACTTTCCTTAGTTGAGTCAAAGTACTGATCCTATTGGTCAAATATTACTCCAATAAAAGTAAAAGTAGCTCTGTCAAATTGTTACTTAAGTTCAATAACTGGAGTAAGTTCTTTCAAAAATACTGAAGTACTTAAAATGTAGACTTTTTTTAACAATGCATTTCACTTGAGTGTAGTCAAGAAAAAATATCTGCTGCATTGGGAGGTTGGGCCTTGCCGAGAGACACAATAACAGTATGCACTTAGGCAGGGATTTGAACCAGCGACACGCTGGTTGCAGGGTGAACACTGATATCTGCATTGTCCTAATTTACAGCCCTTTTACCACAACTGTCAGCTCATTTCGTTGTCACCACTTCAAGGACAAGGCTTGGAACAGTTCTTGATAGAGTCCAGTTGGGAAAAATGAAGGAGCTCTGAGTCTAATCTGAGCTTGCTGAATTGTACATATTTGTTACAATAAACTAGAAAACAATTTAACAAAAGGTTATAAGTGTTTAAAATGTTCTAACTTTGGTCTCCAATGAGATGAATCCATGTTAAAATCAGGATCTAAACAAAGACTCAGTAGTGCTGAAACATGCCTGGTGTACCTGTATCTAGTGTACCTATAAGGCAGCACTAGTTGGACAAAAATATTTTCTCCTTGCTGTTTGGAGCTGTGTACAGTGAGTCAGTGGAACAAGCTTTGTTCTTTTGCAATAATGACAACCATTACAACAAAATGAGCATCTTTACCTCAAGATATTGAAATAAAAACTCGTCATTTTTAAATAAAGTCAGAAAAATACATTTAAAACACACGTGTTACATGAGCTTAAAGCTTTTGATGATTTGTACACAGCAAATTATTAACAACTTTATGCTCATGTAAAAGATGTGTTTAAAAATATTTTTCTGACTTTATTTAAAGATAAGTTTTTTATCTCAATATCTTGAGATGATGATGCTTATTATGTTGTAATGATCATCATTATTGCATAAGAACAAAGCTTGTTTTCCCAAAATAGTCTTTAGTTAATTTATTGAAAAGCTAATTTTAACATAAATTATTTTAAAACTAAGACTTAAGTGGTATTTATCATCTCCAAGTGTCATGACAGTGATACTGTATGATGAAAGAAAAACAGAAACACTAATTTATGCTACGTCATCTTATATCAAAAAAGTACATTGTTTTCTCAAGATGTATCTTAGTTGAGATTAAATTAGTTTAAATGTCTTGTCTACAACAGATTGATCAGCTTATGTTTTTGTTCAATAACGGCGACAGGATAGTTCTCAGATTCCACACTAACACAATTTGTTTAAATGAATTCCTGCTCATACAAGGTTTGAATTTTTACCCCCACCGTCATTTTTCGTCTCCATTACTGCTAATAATGTCATCATCATAAAAGCAATTACAGAAGTAAGTGACACGCTTTTTTTTTCTCCTTCCATTAACTCTCTTTCAGCCTCTCTGGGGACACTAGAGTTTGACCTTCTGTACGAGAAAGCCACCAGCTCCTTACACTGCACAGTCCTGAGAGCAAAGGTATAACTCCTCTGAAAGTCACCTAAAAACTGAAGTCTGTTTCAATGATGTGCAACAGCTCCACAGCATTACTTAAGTTACTGTCAAAAATATCATTGTTTTACACCCTGCTTCTATAATTATCATATTTTTCCTGTAAGGGTTTAAAACCAATGGATTTCAACGGTTTGGCTGATCCTTACGTCAAGCTGCATCTGCTGCCAGGAGCGTGCAAGGTCTGATTTTATTACCAGCAAAGCTTTATTTCTGTGTGTGGTTTTCTATAATAGATAAAGACCTTCACCAGCAGTGTTGGAGCACACTTTTCAATCATGTTTTATCTTGAAAATGCAATCACAGAATAATAAATCAGCAGTAAGGCAAAGTGTTTTTTTTTTATTTTTTATCCTTTTTATATTTGTTGCCAAATAAAGTTTCCAGTGATATTTTCTTTTGTGTAGGCCAACAAACTGAAAACCAAGATTGTTCGAAACACACTCAACCCTGTCTGGAATGAGACGCTCACCTACTGTGGGATCACCGAGGAGGACATGTACCGAAAGACTCTGAGGTAAGCGTCTCCCTCAGACGAGGTTATTTCTGTCCACTTTATTTCCAGCCCTTCTGGGATCTAAAACCCTTCCAGATCTGACTCACGCATACAAAAGACTTCTTATCGTCTGTCTCAGTCACTGAGTCTTCTGCCATCAGTTAAAAGCACTTTCTGTAGTTCGCTATCTCTGTTGATCCTTCTACCCTCTTCCTCTGTCACCCTCCTCATCCTCACGTCTTTTCTGCCCACCAAGATCAGAAAAGATCTCCCCTTTTTCTCTTTGTATTTCTTTCCATTCGCCTCCCTGCTTTTTGTTTTCCAAAGTTGCAGTGACAGATTGAGGTCAGACGAAGCACCGCCGGGTGTTTTAATTTCATTGACCCCCCTCTGGAGGTGACGAAAGCTGCGAATTGTCTCTGCCTGTGACTAAAACTTTTGTGGTGGCACACATGAGAGTTGGATGTGAACAGGATCGACGGGTTACCTCTCCAGGGACATTAGAGAAGCTGGCCCTACTACCGACCCGTGACACTGATTTATTCAGCTGAGGCATGGAAACATCAGGAGACTTAAAGTTTGACACGGGAAAAACACACAGATGTTGACTTTTGTCGTTTACCAAAAGCCTTTTTAAACATAAATCCTCTTGTTCATTGTTGATATTTCCAGGTGTTGCCTGGTGTTTAGATTCTCAAAGAAAAAAAAAATCTTATCTGATAAAAACAGTGATGTATTACATGCAAAGTGAAATTTACCAAATCAGTCATCCTTTAAACACTCGTTGTAGACATGCTGTTTATTTTTTAGCTGAAGAAGTATGTACCACATTGTTGTCTGCAAAACACAGAAAGATTTGTTAACAATATACAGTACGTCCCACAGAAAGTGGTGAGTAGAAAAAAATCCCATAAAAATAAAAATTGTACTCAATTAACCCCAAATGGGCTGACTACCTTACAAAAGCTGATAGTTAAGCCCACTTCAAAGGACCAGAGCCTGTTCTAGGTATCTCAACAACAATCTGTAGGACTGCCTTACAGGCCTGGATCAGACGTCAGCACTCAATCCACTGGAGGGAACTCTCATCGCCCTGACAAGGAAAACTCTAAGTACACTGGTTGGAGTCCAACTTGCTCAAATGCCACAAAACAGCAATGGGACTCTATGACAATGATCTGTGTGATGCCTGTGGCAATGAACTAGAGACCTCTTTTCACTATAGGCCACTGCCTGTCTCTGACCAGTTAAAGGAAAAAAATCTTATGGATCCTGAGAAGCTCAGAACACAGTGTTTCTAACCTCGTGTCCTTCATCCGAGGGACACGAAGGTTTGAATAAAGACCAGTGTCTTTTTGGGGAAAGCAGTGGGCCCACTTACGATGCCCCTGCTCATATGGGTTCTTTATCCATCCCCAGTCACCATAACCCCCAATGGGGAAATTTATTTTCTGCATTTTCCCCATTGCACATGTGAGCACACATGTGGAGCAGTGGGCCGCCATTTGAGGCGCCTAGGGAGCAGCTGGGGTGTTGATGGCCTTGCTCAAGAGCCCAGAGTGGGCAAATGAGGGTTGCCTATCAGATTATAGGTTCACCTTATCTAACCCCTGCGTTTTGCAGTTTTAGTACTGCAACTATATTCAAGCCGACCACAACTGAGAAAAATAAAACTATTTTGGCAACAAACTGCACACTCCTCTCACTTTAAAGGCTGCCACTCTGACAGAAATGATACATATGACCCGTTATTGTCTTCAGAGACAATTGTGATGGTAGCGCCTGTTTTGGAACATCTGGACTACAACAGCTTCTTAATGAATCAGTAACTTACATGAACTCATGAAAATGTCAGTCTGTGAATCCCAACAAAAACTTTTAACACACAGACTCCATTAAAAAACAAGTGGATAATTAATTATAGTTGTCTTGCAAAAAAAGTCTTGAGTTTGACTCCAAGTCAGGCCTTTTTGCTTGATGTTCTCCACATGCGTGTGGTTTTTCTCCAAGTGCTTCTGTTACCTCCACAGTCTAAAAACATGCATGACTGGTTAATCAGGGACTCTAAGAGTCTCCCTGTGATGGACTGGTGTCACAGATAACAGTAGATAGGCACCAGTTTCCTGCAACCCTGAAGCAGAACTCAATACATGACTCAAGCTGGCAACACGAGTCCGATTGAGCTCAGGCTGCAGTGCAAAAATGTACAAACGTTGATTTTTGCCACAATGGAGATTTATGTCATAATGACAAAAAAACATTAAGCAACCCCAGGAACTAGAATAGCATAAAATCTTTCTAATCCATCTTTAAATTGAAGCTTTCTAAAAATATGTCTTTAGAAATAATCTTTTTAATTCTAATTCTTTGAATTTCCTTTGAAACTGACCATTTTTCTCTCTCGACTAATGCTAACCAACGCTTTATAAACAAAACTAACTTATAACCAGGCCGGGTGATCAATCGCCAAATTTAGACAAACTTTGTATCATTTTGACATTTTTGAGATGGAGAATTGAAAAAATATATTTTTAATTCACTATTCATTGTGCCTCATTTGTCAGCACAGGTCGCACATAGATGCAAATAAAGTCTCAAAATAAATTGTACAAGCAGAGACTGTAGAGCCAAGAAAACAAGAAAATTAAATTCTGACGTGGACAGTTTGAGGATATAAAAACAAGATTAATAAAGGCTGAAACAAAATGTAGAAAATGTAATGTCACCGTTTGACAAAGTTAAAATTCGAATGTAATATCTTTATTGGAAGCACGGCTACAGAAACGTCTTACCGCTGAATGAACCCTTGGTTTTATTAATATGAAGTTCAGTAAAGCTGCTGCCCTGCAGAAACAGAAAAGCTTCTGGGTGAACTCTTCAGCTGCGCAGAGTCAGAACTCATTTGGTTTCCGGCTCTGATGTGGATTTGGAAGTCGGTGACCTCATGGAGCGGATTTCTCTACTTGTTTCGTTGACATTTTAAATCAGTTTGTAGGAAATATAAGCTGTCAGAGTAAAATGTTTACATCTCTTCCCTCACATTTGACTCTTTAACCTTTTGTCTTCACTCATCCTCCTGGTCTTTTTTTTTATTCCTGTAACTCTTTCACCTCTCACTTTATCTCTCTGCTCTGTTCTTTTCCTTCCCCAGTATTTTACTGTTTTCCATTTCTGTTCTTTTACGTGTTTTTTTTTTTGCAGTTTAATGACAGCAGATTTTAGCACCTCGTGCCTCAAGGCTGCACACCATCCACATCTTCGCTATTTTCTGTTTTATTACCAGAAACTGGGAACCGAGGATGTGGCTGTTAGAATTCAAATGAAAAGCTCTTTGTTTTTAAGATTGATCATATCTATCAGATTTTATTTCAGTGCAAGAAAAAAAATATTGGATTCCAGCTACTTAAAAACACACCGAGTCCCATGCATGTTTAAGTAACTTCTTCTGTTTTTAACCTTTCTTTCTCACCTCACGTCACTCCGTCCCTTCAGATGGCACCTTTTGATTTCACATCTCCAACCTCCCTCCACCTCCTTCGCTCCTCTGTGCTACTCCCGCCCTCCGGTAGTGTTTCAGCTGACATTATGGCAGGTGTAAGAGTTCACCAGCGCCATAAATATGGATTGACTTAATCGTCAGTGATGCACTTTTACACTTTCTGAATTCCCAGCAGAGGAAAACGTCACAACTGCATGCAGGATAATCCATATGGTGTGCTTGTTATCGCTCATTTCTCTTATATAAACCTGTATTAATTTATTGTTTTTCATCACTATGCTCCCTGACACACACAAACGCTCAGCTCCTTCCAGATTTCCATCTCTGCCTCATTAACCAGCAGCTCTTATTTTTTATTCATGCCTCGTTCGCCGTTTGTCATTTCTTTTACCTTCCCCCTGCCAGCCCTGTCTCTGTTTGTCTCCCAGGGTGTCTGTGTGTGACGAAGACAAGCTGACACATAATGAGTTCATCGGGGAGTCGAGGGTGGCCCTGCGCCGTGTGAAGCCTGACCAGACCAAACACTTTAACATCTGTCTGGAGCATCCACCTCCTGTGAGGACAAAAAAAAAAAAAAAGAAGCGCAAATATATAAATAAAAAAGGAGGACAGGAGATTGGAAAATAAGCGTATGAGGCAGATAAATAGCTGCAGGGTTGTGTAGTTTTCTGTAACGCTTTCTGTGTGACTCACAAGTGCAGCCTTTTAAGTGAAAAGGTGGGAAAATAAAGGGAGGAGAGGGGAAGTGCCACCTGAGAGGCATTAAAACAACAAATCACTATGATGGTACACACACACACACACCGTGCTTAGTACACTTAAAACAGTGTGTGTCCATATGTTTATTTGCTAAATATACAAAAAAGAAAATGTTTCCCTCTTCTCATTTAAAATATTTTTATATTTAGGTTTAAAGGCTGAGCGTAATGTTGTCTCAAGAAATGAAGTAAGCCCAGATGAATGTGTGAGAGGAACGATAATAAGGCTGTTCATAACGCAACGTTCTCTTTTTGTCATCTGCACACAAAAATAATTACATAAGGGAATAGAGTCTCAAAGCTTTATTTATATGCTTGCCAAAAAATAAAAAATAAAAGGAGGAAATGTTTTTGTTTTAAATCGATATTTAGGACATTTAAAGGTGGAATTCTGTGGAGTTATAAACAGTTGGTAACGTTCTAACTTTTTGTAGATAAGTTTCTTTAATGACCTCAGTTTGGAGAAGTAGAGTTTCACTTTGACCAGACTGACGAGCTAATGATCTGTCTGATCAACACCAAGACTGAAGTAGATTGCCATCATCTTAAAGAGAGATATCATGCATTTAAAATCCTTCTCTTTCACATCTAAATCATTCAGCTGGAGTCCACATAAAGTGGACTTTATATATGTCCACTTTAAAACTCCTCGAATCCTAAACATTTAACAGAAAATGAAAATATTATGAACCTTCACATCGCCAGCAATTTTGGATTTTTGTCAGAACAATTGTGTAATGGAAAAATGGATGGCAATTTAAAAGTAAACATAGTTAAATTAGATTTTTTTTTTTAGATAAAGCTATGTTCACATCAAACGCAGTTTGAGCATCAAAAACGCGAAACATGTCAAGTTGGACGCTTGTGCTCTTTCAGGTCAGACGTGTTTGGTGTGAATGTAGACGCGAGTCGAGAAGAGCCTCTTGTTGTTTTCCTCTGCCGGTCTCTGTTTAATGACGGATGAAATAAAGAAAGTGGCTTTGCTTTATTTACTGAGAGCAAAAGAACATCGCACTCACCAGATAATTAATCCATATTTAATTTACCAGAAAATTCAGAGGCGGTCTGAGTTGGTGAGTTTCACCACAAAAGCTTTCACTTTTGTGTCCCGAGCCCAGTTTGACACCGCGATCTTTTTGACGAGCCGTTGACCTGCATCTGTGCTGATATCTCCTGCCAGGACACCAACTACGGTCGATGTCAGCTAAAGAGCTCCAGTCCATCTGTCTCAGGTTAGTGGACATCATTCAGGAAACTGTCACGTCAAAAAATGCACAGCTACATCACAGAGCAGAATCTCTCTGATTGGTTGACGCATCGAGCAGCAAAAGTTTGAATTTTTCAACTCCAGCTGCAGCGTACACATGTCAAACGCTCAAACCGTACCAACAGCTATAAAACGCACTGCAGATGCGCTCCTTGATGTGCATCCACCATAGACTTTGCATGTAAACCTGATGCTCCTAAAGTTCAAAAGTTATAAACAGCAGCATAACGATTTAGTCCCAACATGTTGATCTGGTCAGACCTAAACTCTTTTCCCCTCCAGACTGAGGCCATTCAAAGAGCCATCTACAACAAGTAAGATATTAACTATACATGAAAGGTGACCAAGTGAAATAAATAGCCTTGAGTTGAACACACAGACCAGAGAATTAAACCTGTACCAAGCTGCTTTATTGAAGTGATTTGTACCTCCTTCTAGTTACAAAGAGAGACTCATGTCTACTTTTAAAACCCGTGAACAGATTTTCATGCAGGCTAAATGTCAGACAGGTCACATGTTCACTACGAATGCTGAGAGATCAGAAAAATGAAAGGCGAGGAGAAAGAGTGCAAGGCGAAGGGGGGTGACAGAGTGTCGATAGGCAGCGAGAGAGATGAGAAACAAATGGATTGAAAAAATAAATAAAAGCAGCGGTAGGAGGGGAGCAGAGGGAGAGAGAAGTGGGAGGTTTCTGGGGGTTTTTTTTGTTCTTCATGAAATGGAAAGCATTGCTGGTATTAGATTATCCCTCTGAGGCTGCGATCAAACGCTAAAACCCCCTCAGATATCCTGAAAGACACGTAACTTTAAAAACTACCTTCCTCTACAGATTGATAGATCCGTCGCCATCTTTTCAACACTCTGTTTTTCTGTCTCTCATCTATGCCTGACGTTTATTTCTTTTTTTTGTGTTTGCTCTGCCTGCAGCTGCCTTCGCCCACAGCCATGAGCACGGCCCTGAGAGGAATCTCCTGCTACCTGAGAGAGGTGAACATCCTCTGCTTGTGTCAGGGTTTTACACCGTCCTTCTGTCTGTCAGACTAATACTACCACATCAAGCTTTAGCTTTGATTAAATAGAAAAAAAAATAGCACAATCACGCCAGTGATAAAGACATATTTGCCAAAGATGGATAACATCCAAAGGTTACCAAAGCTTTTGACAAGTGATCAAATAAAAGAAAAAATAAGTAGAAAGTGAGGATGAGGAGGAAGAAGGCGATGTTCTCCCAGGCCCATGACTCACCTCCTATAGCCTACAGCACAAATGCATGTTATTTATAGAAGAGATGAGCATCACTAAGTGCATGATTTTTACAACTTGTATCACTACAGAAGAAACACACCAAACACACTCTTTGTATCTCTCCATCTCTCATTACCTCGAGGTGTGAAGTAGACACGTCGATCAATGCGCCTCGTGTCTCTTTATGCTCCTGCTTCTCTTATTCTGATCTTCTCAACAGCTTCTCATCTGCATGATTTTCTCTTCCTTTCTCCTCATTTGCTTTTGTGGGAATGAACATCACTGCCAACAGCAAGTCAGCCATCTGTCCCCAATGAGTTGGAGACTTTAAAACTCCCAGTGAGTGAGGATTATTAGCATCAGGTATCTGGTAATAAAACGGTGCAGACCTTCACAGATCAATGGACTGAGACTCATTAGGCAGGTGTGGAAAAAAAAACACACACAAAGTGAAAAATTAGTAGAAAGGAGAAAATAATGTGGGTGGAGCCGTGAGGGGAGTTAAACAGACCAGACGATCAATAGATGTAATTTACAATAATAAATGAAAAAAAATACAGGCAGATTTTTATTTTACTAATGAGACCAAAGAAACACAGTGATCTGAACTGAGTGTCCAAACTCTGCTCCAACAGTACGACATGACAACCTGTTAACCAGATATTCTGGCTTCACTCAACAAGAAGGGTTGAGATGCTTCTAATTTTGTGTCAATGGTTGTCACACTTGATGTGCTAACAGACACAAAGATGTCCGTTACAGCAAAAGTCCTTTTTTCAGTACAACACCTGCAGACCCCAAATATTATTATGCTAATAGGAATACCTCTGTGTTTGTTACTGCAGAGTGAGCCTTTAATAAAACTGTAGCCCAGGTAAGAATGTGAAATGATCCATATTGAGCCTCAGGGCTTAATCAAAGGCAATCACTGTTATTTCTTTTCAAAATTCAATACTGTGTAACCTGTCTAAATGTTAAAAAACAACTTTATAAATCAGACATTGACTGCTCTGACTTCTAAACAGCAACATCATTTTCAGTGACTGAAAACCTCCTTTGTCAACATCTAGTTCAGAACACTTTTTAGTTTTGTTAGTTTCTCCCTGTAGGCAAACTGGGTTATTTAGTTTTTTATAAAGTTTTCCTATCTTCATCAGTTAGCTGCTGACTTTGCATCATGTGGGGTTTCAGAACCATCCCAGTTCAAACAGCTGGAAGCTCTGTGGACCTGAACGGAGCCACGTCATATCAAAACTGCAGATCTTTTTCTACATTTCAGAGCTCTTTAAGCAGCAGCAGGACATGCAGCACACACACGTGTCTCATTCTTTCTTCCTGTTTGTTTCCCTTCTGTTCGTCAGTGGGAGACGGAGCAGCAGAGGAGTCTGGAGGAGAGAGGACGTCTGCTGCTCTGCCTCCAGTTCCTCCCGCCGAACCATGATGGTGAGCTGAAGGGCGAGGCCAAGGAGAGAGCACGTGGCGGGCTGTGCGTGGGCGTCAAACGCTGCGCCCACCTGGCAGCCATGGACGTCAACGGCTTCTCTGACCCCTACGTTAAAACGTAAGCGTGACATCAAACATCCAGCTGAAGGAAATCAGCTGGAACCAGAGGCTGGGAGCTGAATGATTGACATTTTTTTAAGAAGCTGAGTTGTTAAAGTTAAAAGAAGCAAAATCACTGGCTGAAAGTAGATCAATTGTAGCTAAAGACAAGTTTAAAAAAAATAGAAGGTAAAAGCTAAAGCAGAAGGCTGTGTAAAATCATTAATAATTCAGCTAAAAATACAAAATGGCTGGCTAAAAAGGAGCAAAAGCAGGATAAAAATCTATAAACCAAACGTAGCATAAAAAATAAACAAAAATTAGACCAGTTTGCTGAAACAGATTTCAAAGAGAAGAATGTTTCTGAAGAGATCTCAAAGTGTTTCTTTAGTGAAAATATTTGGAAATTAAGTTATTCAGAAAAGTATACCAAGTTTAAAAAGCAGGAGTGATATCCCAACTAAAAAGTAGCTGAACTTTTAGATTTAGAAATGATTAAATAAGGAGTAGTTAACTGCAAGAACAGGGGGGGAAACATGAACATGAAAGTAATTGTGTGAAAACTAAATCAACGTCCACAAAATCAGTTAATATTACAACAGACTGTCGTATGGCAGGTCCCTCATGTTCCTCTCACAGTACAGAGAGTTCCCCAAAAACCTTTCAGAACCATTTAGCACCAAACAAGTTTTAACATTCATCCATTTCCTCCAACATGAATATGTTCACAAATTGCCTAATATCCTTAAAATAATTTTTTTCCTGTTACAAAATAAATGATGCAATTACTTCATCAGTGAGTTTTCAGTTTTTTTTTTTTATTATTTTTGTCCCTCTGATGTTGAATCAAATAAAATTGTTGCAAATGTTTGATCAACATTCCTGTTCTGGTTGATTCTGACAGGATAAATTTTGGCACATTTATTTTTTTGTTCTGGCTGCAGCTCATCAGAGTAAGTCAGTGCTGGATCTACTGAATGTTTTTTTTTGGATTCCGATGTTTTGCTAATTTACTTGTATTCTCACCAGCTGTGGTCCATGTGGGGTCTGCAGAAGCCAGTTTGGGTTGTTTTTCATGTCACACTCACAGGAAGGATTCAGTTCTTTTTTCTAAAATCACTGTAGCAACCTGAGACTTTAAATGATTAATACAGAATCTTACACTGATGGACTGACCTCTAGTCCACCTGTTACCACCTGTGTTTGGTCATAGATCATGTTGACTACATGGAACAACTTATTTATCAAGTAAATCACAGTGGTTGACAGCTTTCAAAGTAAACTGATTTAGTGTTTCTCCATCGCAGAGGAGAAGCTGGATTGGGAGAACCAGATTATGATGTTCATGTCATAAGGTCCTCTGGCGTTTCATCACTCACTGATGATAGAAAAGCAACTCAGCGTTTGTCACTGTTTGTGTCACTGAACCCATCACTGAGGACAGTAAGGTCCCTGAACTGCAAGTTAAACAGAAAGTTAATAAATGAGCCGTAAAATCATTGTTGTCACTGACCGGTGGCACCAGGTGAAAATAATATTGTAAAAGTAAAAACGTTTAACATGTAAATCAGATTATTTATTTAAGTAGATCAACAAACCAGTTTCTTTTTTCCCCTTCCATCTCAAACTCAAGTTTCCCTTCAGTCTTCTTTGCATCAGCCGAACCTACTCATCCATCTCTCACATATTCAACACTGTACATCACATTGCTCGTTTCGTTTTGGATGCCTGCGCACATCGTTGCCCTTTTGGCAGGAGCTTCTTCACAGATGCTTTGTTGTGTCTGAGAGCGTGTGGGAACATACGCATTCGGAGCTGTGGGTGGTGGGTGGAAAAAACCAAAAATGTGAATAGTGATTTTGCCACGCTCCTTCCAGCTGGCTTAAAAATATCCCGCGTCTTTAATGGCTGCCTGAGAAATCTCTGCAGTTCTGCTAATCAGTCCTCCTCACACAGGGTTAGTTTCACACAGGGAAGATGAAGAGGCTTATTACTGACGGAGAGCTTGTTTGGTGAAAGGAAAGAGTTGGGATCAATTTAAAAGACTTGTTTATTTTTGGTTTGGAAATCTAAATTGCCATAGCCTACAGTGTGTTAATAAAAATGAGTTAGCTAGCTTAGCTTAGCACAAGAGGAGGCAGCTAGACTACTTACCCAAACTTTATTGGAGGTTTAGAAGGCTGACAGGGCTCAATGAAAATTTTTTATATATATCTATATATATATCTATATATATATAGATATATATATATAAAGAAACAGGAAACTGAACTGTGAGATGAGAGCCAGTAATACACAGTTTCGGTGAATCCAGACAGAAGAATAAACAGACTGGGACTAACGAGGGAAGTGGCCACACCTGTGAGCAGGTGAAGGTGGGTGTGGCAGGCTGACTACTTGATGGCACAAAGGAAGAGACAAGATTACTAATCACAGTAATCACAAAATATAAAATACACCTATCCATAAAACCTAAACAAAAAAAACTAACTCAAATGAATATGTCTCCTTACAGCCTTTCATGCGGAGTTATATGCTAAAATTAACTTTGGTTGAAAAAAATACAAAATTGTAATTTTGGTGCATAATTCCATGTAATAATATAGCAGGGTGTCATGTTCAGAGTATGTGTTAACTATCAATGTTGACTCTCAGCTACAACCATGACAAATTTTAACTCAAAATCTGTAAAATTCACTGAGTTACATCCATTTTTGTGTTGACTAATATGGATTACCCATGAGCTTAAATTGAATTATCTTCAAAAGTTAATCAGTAGACATACATCCAGTGATTATTATTCAAAAGTTCCATTCAAATCCATTCAGTGTTTTGTAAAATATTGTAAAATATTTTGCTAACTGACAAGCTACAGGCTGTTTCTGGACTAAGCTAAGCTAAACTTTAGCGCCTGCTAACAGCACAGCCAACTTTAATTTCAAGAAGTAATTTTATCTCTGCAAATTTTGACTGTCCCCTAAAATAAGATTTTTCTGCAGCTTGTTCCTGACAGATGAGGTCATTAACGATAAAATGACAGCGAGACGACAGACGGATTCAGTAAATCTGTCATTAATCCCACATAATTACTTTGTTGATGTATGACCACGCTCTGACCTTTCATCCTGGCATTTGCTGCTACCCTTTACTTTTTTTAATCCAACTAGTCTCTTACATGACAGGAACACTTTTTTTTTTTTAGGTATCTGAAGCCAGATGTTCATAAGAAATCCAAGCACAAAACAGCGGTCATAAAAAAGACTCTCAACCCAGAGTTTAACGAGGTAATGTCCATGTTTCTGCATGTCTCTTTGCAAGATGCTCTGACTATAACAAGACAGCTCATTCAGTGTTTTATAAATCACAAAGGCACTACCCTGGCTGTATTTCCTTCTTCTTTTCTTTTCTTTTTTTTTTTGTTAGAGAATTCCAGTTTATGTATTGTCTGCCGTCATTACAGGAAAATTAAGTGAACTTCTGATGCCTTTATTCTCACCCAGGAGTTCTTCTATGAAATCTCCTTCTCAGAGTTAGCAAACAAGACGCTGGAGGTCACGGTGTGGGACTATGACCTTGGAAAATCTAATGACTTCATCGGTGAGTTCATGACAAATTAAAGACCTATTATTCTTTGAAGGAATGCATATCACCTGCTCCTTTTCCTTTAGCCTAAGATAATTTTATGTTGAGAAGAGATGGAGTTAGTAGAACATTTAAAGCACACTAGTCAAACTGAAGGCCCGCGGGTCAAATCTAGGCCTTGTTATCATTTTATCCGGCCCTGATTTAAAATATGAAAGGTTTCTCTTTTTCTTACTGTATTCAGTACATTCTCCTCATGACAGCTAGCAAGAAAATTTAGTTAGAATTTTTAAGCAATCTTTGATTTTGATGTGGAAGGAGCAACAGACAATCAACTTTAATTATCTTTGTATTCTTTTCTTGTTTTAAAATCAAATTACATGATTTGCTGTATTGTGATAAAATATAACTTTAGGATATAATAAATGAAAAAGTTGATAGAAAGTAAGACATGAAATAGATGCTAATGATGTGTCTTTCTAAATATAGATTTTTTCTTTATCTGTTGTCCTCTAAATGCTACACAAAACACAATTTAGAAAATGTCATTAGAATTTCTATAAGAATAATTTGTTGTTTAACATTTTTTTCAATAAATAGACAGAAATTGGCCCTAGACTTGGACCAAGTTTTTCATGTACAGTTGTGGTCAAAAATTTACATACACTTGTAAAAAACATAATGTCATGGCTGTCTTGAGTTTCCAATAAGTTCTACAACTCTTATTCTTATG
>JARVJO010000125.1:8957341-8984182 GCA_031762555.1 Cynodonichthys magdalenae | reverse complement strand
ACTTATTGGAAACTCAAGACAGCCATGACATTATGTTTTTTACAAGTGTATGTAAACTTTTGACCACAACTGTATATGTTTAAGCTTGTATTGGTAGCGTTTTTGTTGCCATGGTTAATAGTATGTTGTTGTGTAGACAATAACTACATGAGCAGAAGTCCCAACTAACTGCTGGATCAGTAAAGTAGGTAGCTGGTACTGTTGGAAGGGAGAAGATAAAAATAAAAGAAGAATAAAATAAAAAAAATTCCAACTGAACTGAAAAATTTAACAACAATGAAAGCTGTAATGATTTTTTATTAGTAAATACATAAAAGTATGTAAATCATGTTAAAAATAAAGTTGTCACAACTTACAAAATTTAATTTTTACAATTAAAAACCTAAAATTACACTTTTTATTATAGACCCCTTGCACGTAAAAAGTCCTAACGTGTATTATTGATGCTCCAACATTTCACCTCATCAGTTTTCTCTGCCATATCAAATAAATTGAAAAAATGGGATCACATTTGTAAAATTGATAGTGATGGGGGTTTGTTTATACAGATTAAACCTCTGACCCCTACCCACAATGCTGTGCACACAGAAAGCTACAACAGTCGGTAAAGTTCATCAATGTGCTGCCATTTTGGTGTCGACTAAAATCTTGAATTGACTTGACCTCCACTTGATACCTTCTGAAGTCAATCCAAGATTGCAGCTAATCAACTTATCCAACTCAAAAATGGCTCCAAGTCAGTCAGTTTTACAGATATTAGATGTTCGTAGATGTTCAGCCAATAATCACGTTCTAAGAATTTCATGGGAATCTATCCACACACACAAGCAGGAACATTATCGCCCTTCTGCTGTGGAGACGTGATAAAAAGAGAAGCTACTAACGTGCTGCTGGTGACTGGCTTCTGCAGTAAGAGTCACGTGGACCATCGCAGATGTTGCCAAAGATATTTTAGGAAGCAGCCGAAGTGCAGCACAGTGTTTAGTTTCTGGCTAAAAGCCACACAAAAAAAGGCTGCATGTTTGATTGAAGCTACAGGCCACGTGCTCTTTGAGTAGGAGTAAGTGATGTAAGAATATATTTTTGTGACTTTTTATAAATAAATTTCATCTCCCTCTGAGTTAGGGATTTTTTTTCCGTTTAGAAGAAGAAATCTCATGGTTAGTGGCAGAGGGCTGTAAAGTACTTGAAAAAGTAACTAAGTAAAAGTAAGAGTACCTTAACAGAAAATGACTTTGGTAAATAAATTTCACTGATGAGGAAAGTACTTAAGTAAAAGTCACGAAACTGTTCACAAAAATCAGGAAAGTAAAAGTACTTTTACACACTCTAAAATAAACTGCTGAGTTTACTTAACCAAACGGGTTCCACTAAACCAAGTTGAATTAATTGAGCAATATGCATATTTTCTATTACTTTGTATTTACTCTACCAGGTTTAGTGGAGTTGACATGACTTGGTTGAGTAAATTCAACACTTTATTTTTTAGAGCGCATAAACAACTCCTTTCATAATGAGTTTGGACTTATTTAATATTGAAACAAGTAGGTGTTAAATTTTAAAGTAAAGGTGTAAAGGTTTCGTTTTTAGGTTTTAAATGTAGCTAAATAAAAGTAAAAGTAACAATTTTAAGAAATACTTTGTAAAATCACAAATTCTCAAAACAATTACTTAAGTACTGTAATGAAGTAAATGTACTTAGTTACTATAAGTAGTGGCTCAATCTTTTCAAAACAGGACAAAATGTATTATTTCCCTTTTACAAAAGCTTCAGTAATGCAGTAAAAAGGGATAAACTTCAATGTTAAGTCCAAATAGCCACACTTTTCACACTCAGGCAGTTGCATGAGCAGCTTATTAGAGTAGAAATGTATTAATGGGATCTAACGACAGTAAAGGTGAAAGCCCGTGGAGATCTGAATCTGAAATCTGTGCCGTCTGTCAGGAAAGGGATCAAGGCCAGGATGACTTGTTAATTTTTAATTCGTAATTTCCACTTTTCTTTTTCACGGCTCGTGCAGCTTGACCTCTGTGGGCTTTTAGAGGTCACAGGGGTGTAAATCAGCTTTATTATGACCACATTATGGCAAAACTGTTCGTCATTTAAATGACATTCAGACAATTCTGTGAATGTAGTTTTTAATTCATTTAGACACAATTACAACACGAGAATGTTTAAGAGTGATATGTTGAGATCTGTCAGTGCTTAAAATATGTGTTGAGGATGACTCTCAGCTACTACCACGCCCACATTCAGATCAATATCTGTAAAACTGTTGAAGGAAACATTTCATAACTTGTCTCTGCTCCGGTCAGGGGGCGTGTCCTTAGGATGCCACTCGCAGGGAGAAACCCTGCAGCACTGGATAGACTGTCTGAAGAACAAGGGCCAGAAGGTGGAGCGCTGGCACACCCTGACCAACGAGCTCCCCGGATCCACCCTGCAGGACTGAACCAGGCCTCTTTCCTCCACAGGAGAGGTGCTTCATCGCATGCTGGACTCATCCCACTAATTTTGTGTTACTGATGGGGTCTGATCAGTCCTGGACTGCTGGATGTAGGTAAAACTCCAGAATGGAAGTAGTTCATGAATAGATAATGGATAAAAGCTCCCCCCTGTGATACAGACTTCATTCATGAAGAGAAAACAAACTCCTGCTCACGATGAGGGAGAGGATGGGTTCATTATTCTGCAGTTTGACTCCATCCTTCATGTCAGCTTGGCTTGTTTTTAATAAATCCTGTCACTTTTTTTTTTGTTCATTAACTCTTGACATTAAAACTCCACGGGTAATGACCACCTGTCACACAGTCCTCTCCCCTGCAATAATGGTTTTTCCCTGATGCTTCCAGAGATTTGGGAGCGGCCTTCATACGGCCGGACATTGTGCATCTATTGATCTGTGGTTGGAGCGCCTGCGGTCTGATGACATAATTGGATCTTTCGTGTCGATGGTCGGTGTGAGCTGTTTGCATGTTTGGTGTCGATGGAGCAACAAAACAGCTGCTTGTTTCCGCTCTTGTTGTTGTTTATATTAAAGGTACACTCAGTGTAATGTCGGGAAACAAAAATAACTGCACACGTTTTTATTTTCTCCTATTGATGGTAAATGTGGATAAATTTAAATTTTTAAATTTTAGGCAATTTTAGGCAAAACTTATGACCAGCTGTCAAATACAACTTGTATTTGATGTGTATTTGTTAATAAAAAGATGGACATTCCTGCTATGACTTTTGGGTTTAGCAGCTTTAATACTTTGATGTTTTTTTTTTACTTTTTCCAGCAATTTTTTCTCATTAAAAGTAAATCAGCTCTTCACATCTGTCAAAACTTTTGTGCTCTTTAAAACCTTCTTCAGCATAAGAGCTGCCTTATTGTCTCCTGGTCCATGTTTTGTCCAAAAAGAGGGAGAAGGACTTTTGTCTTTTCACTCTTCACTGTGCATCTTTTTGTGTCCCCCTGTTTGTCCCCTTGTGAATGTCTTGGTGCTTTTTCATGTCCCCTGTTTTGTCTTTTTATGCCCTCCTGTGCATCTTGTTTGTTTTTATATATCTCCTTGTGTGTCCTTTTGGCCTTTTCATGTCTCCCCATGTGTCCCATTGGTCTTTTCATGTCTCCTTGTGCATTCTTTTGTCCCTTTAATGTTTCCTCACGTCCTTTTGACCTTTTTATATCTCCTTGTGTGTCCTTTCATGATTCCTTGTGCCTCCTTTTGACCTTTTTGTCTTTTTGCATGTCCTTTTCATGTTAATGTGTCTCCATGTGCATTCTTTTAGTCTTGTCTTGGCATCCTTTGTGCACTTATCATGTTTCCTTGAGCATCCATTTAGTTTTTTCTGTCCCTCTGTGTCTTCTTGTTTCTCATGGGTCCTTTCCTATCCTCATTCTTTTATGATTCTGTTTTTTCTTTGTCTTGCTTCTTGTGTCTTTTCTTCTTCTTCAAATAATTTACCTGTCATTGAAAGTTAAACTAATTTTATCAAATTTCAGTAACATAATTCAACATTCACTGCGTTTTTTGCAGAAAATACAGTTTCTCTTGTTTAGGTTGTTTTTTCATAGTTTGCAATGAGTACCTTTGACTCCAACAGTTTTAATGTCTCACAGTATTTTAATGTGTCAGTTCTTATATCTGTACGTGATGACACGTTGACCTGATTTAGCTTTACGATTTCTGTTTTTTAAGGCAGCAGCAGTGTTTTGTGCAGAGGTGTGCATGGTTGTAGTCTGATGCATCACATATACAAAACAGTGTTGTCTGGTAAACTGTCCTCTGATTTATTCTGAATTATTCTGACCCAGCTGCAGGTTTTCTCTGTGGCTGGAACGCTGACAAGATCAGCTGTGTTCAAATGTAAATATATTTACAGTGTTTCAATTGATTGAATATTTGTCCTTTGAAAAGTGTTTGTTTTCATAAAATATTTATATGGAGTTATTGTGTATGCTCTTACATTTATAATATAACTGCACCCTGTTTCCAGAGTGACCTCTGTGGATCTGATATTTATGCACAGCCCAATGGCAAACCAATAAAGCTTATACTGCCACCTAGTGTCCTGGATCTGCATCTGCAGCCTCCTCTGATCTGCTAATGTTGTTTTTTATTTTTTACTTTGGCTGATTTTACTCATATATAATAATTATTTTAAATTTACTATTTAATAAATAATTTAGGAATTTTTCCCATGGCTGATAAAGTAATATTAATTGGACCCTTAAAACAAAAACAAAACAAAAAACCCAGACTATCCAGTTAATGAGATTAAAAAAAAAACTACCAAATATGACATGATTTTACACATAAAATAGTATTTCATTGCAAATACAGCGATATTTTAACTGTGTCAGGTGGATTATTTTATAAAAACATGACTTTTAGATATTTTTTTAAATCTTGTGACCATTTTGTTTTTGTTTTTCGCTTGTCTGTTTTTTCATTTTTTTTTTACATAAACTTTTATGATTATTTGCAAGAACAAATAACAACACTAGCTTTACCAGGTCAAGAATATATTTCAAAAGTAAAGCAACACTAAGGAGTAAAATGTATAAAATAGCTTTTGAACCACCATGAATTGTTTTTTAAGATTTGAGTTGTTTTGAGAGACAGGAATTTCCTTTGTTTGGCTGTGCTTAGACCAGTCATAAGCTCCTCATTATTGTCAGAATTATTTTTCCAAAGCAACGTTGTTTAAAGAGTTTTATACAGAACCTTAGATAAGAATTTTATAAAACCCCACAACTCCTTATGAAGCCACACCAAATGTCTCATTAATTTCCCTCCCAGTATGTTTTAGTTCAGTCATTTCTTTATCGTGAATTGAAAGATTTTAATAAATTGACTAAACCCCTGCAGTGATTCACAGTTCTGCTCAATCTGAAAATGAATTCAAATAAAACATTTTTGTATTTTTCATAACTTTCCCTCCTCACTTTTTAACAAACTTCTTTCAGCTCAGTTATCCTCTTGTCCTGTCTGGCAGGCAGGTCAGAGGTCAGCGCTGGAGCATCATAATGTTTTCTCAGTGTGTCTCTTACCCCATGAACTGACTCAGATCAGTCATGATGAGGAAGATGAGGCAGAAGCTTAGTCTCAGTTTGACTGGAGTCTGACTGCAGCTGTGCACTTTGTGATTGTTGTGCATTTCCTCCTGCAGGCTGAGGAGGTTAGTGCGAAACAAGACAAGGCTCCTGCTGTCAGTTTGTTCCTGACTGAGAGTCTGACTTTAACAAGCACTGTCATTCAGGGAAATGGTTTAGGTTTGACAATCTTACATTTAACACAAAATGCTACATAAAATCATAACGATTAAAGAAAAATACTAAGTCAAACCAATACAATAAATATAAATTAACTAAAAAAGATCTATTAGTGGAATAAAAGGCAGTTGTCCCTTGATTGAATGAATGCCACCCACCACCTTTAATGCTGGAGTTTTCTATCCTGTGTCACACAGATCTCATGTTTTCTGTTTCTCCTTTGGGAAGTTTTAGTCATTTCTGTTTCTATAAACCAAGCATTAATAAGTTACTTCTACAAGTTTAATGTAAATACTGTTTGTTTGTGTCACATTTAAGTTACCAACCTCTCAAGAGACTCCTGCTGCCATCCTGCATCATTTCAGTCTGTCTGAGATCTTAGTCACTTACATTAACATTCAGTTTCTTACAAGTCCGGTGAGTGAAATCAGGTCAACACATTCCTCCACGTGTCTGTGTCGTCTTCAGCGTTAGTTCAGTCTGTACTCTGGGACAACCCTGATGTTCATCCGAACACCAGATAAACAAACATGTGGAGAGCAGTGCTGCCCTCTGTTGCTCAGTTTTACACACGTGGCTTACACAGATGTGACCAAATTAACTAAAAATGGTGAGTTTTAATAAAATTATTTATTTTAGGTTCATTTAAAAGCAGAACCTGGTGACATTTGTGGCATTAATTCTTAATCAAACCATGCAGAGAAATGACCCTTTTCTGTTTATTTGTGACCCATCACATCGAACTGAGAATTAAGTGGTGGAAAAACAGGCAGTTATAGAATTTTGATTAAAACCTTTGCAACAATTTGATTTTGTCAAAATATAATGAATGTCATCTTATCTAGGGGTTGTTTAAATGAAATATCTAAAATATATTACATTTTTTTAAAAGCCCTTGTTTCAGCCGCAGCTACAAGAAACAATTTTGAGCAGAAAATCCTTAAATTTTTGTCATTTTTCATGTGAGCTAGCAAGCTTACTTTCCTTTCCAGCTGCTAAATCTTAATATCAAAATATTGTTTGAGGTTTCCTTTTTAAAATTACATCCAAAATTCCTCATTAGAATAACCCATAAGTAGGAATAAAACTAAATGTCGATGAATTATACTAATAAGACTAGTCTTTTTTCTGGAACTGCTCATATCAGGATGATTCAGGTATCAAAATGTAGCTTTAAAATCAGGAATCTGAAAATGTACTCAGGGCAGTTTGACCAAATCTGACTTATTCCTCAGTTTGATGTGATTGGTCACCTTTCAGCTCTATTAAACGAACAGGAATAATACAATTAATAAAACCTTTGCTCAACACAGAAATGACACATGAATGAGTCGTCACCAACTTGTTGAGAAACTCTGAACAGTGAAGCAGTTAAAAGCTGCTCAGACCAGAGGAGCTCCTGTCAGATGAAACATTTCATGTGACCTAATGTCACTTTTTGAAAGCAGCTAATTCTGCTCTGCACATCCACAACAATCCATCTCTGCATCTGTTCACGCTCATGATTCATCAGTGAAGCGAGCAGCACCGGCAGCACCGGCAGCCGGGCACAGGTCAGACATTTCCTGACAACAGGACCATCATGATGCCATCATCCGAGCGATGCCAGGCCGAATCAGAGCCTCCGTGTTTATGAGTGACCCAGCTGGATAATCTCTGACCCACTTACTGCATCTGGACGGGCCTCGGTCTGGTGTACGGACAGCGAGCGGCCCTGTTCTGGAAACGTACAGTTAAATTAGCTGAGCACAAAGAGAAAAATGCTTTCAGCTGTCAAAATGTTCACACTGCTGATGGGGAGATCTGTCAGGAAGTTGTGTTTGTCTCCATTTGTTCACAGTCAGTACAATTTACAACACGCAGGACATAAATTCATAAACTGAGAAGCTTCTTGTGTTCATTATGACAAAACATGCCGATCATAACTAAATTATGTGACTCATGTTATAGAACAATGAAATGTGACAATCAGAATGTATTTTTTTGTTTTATGTAATGTATTTATATTTATGTTTTTCTCCAAATTAAATGGTTATTTCTAACAGTAGTCAGTGTTAATTAACAAATATTAGCTAATAGCAAGGCTGTAGATTTTTTGGATTCTTTTTAACACATTAATTCTACTAATTTTTACATAAAATTCACAGAAATCATTGTTTTCCAATTCAGGATCATTTTAGCCAGTTTGACATTCTTGTTGAGGTCTTGACAGAGGAATGCCTGCAAAACGCTTTGGTCGGGGATTTGAAAACCTCAGACAAACCAGTGAGGGATAATTTGTTTTGGTTTTGCTGAAGTCATCTGAGACTCCAGCTCTCATTACAGACCATCAGCGTGTTTTCTTTTTTTTTTTTTTTGCTTTTGGCTCAAAGCCACTCCCTTCAGCATTTTGCTCTTCCTGCTGCATGTGCTCTAACTTAACGCTAACAGCAGACACTTTGCTGCTCTGATGCTTAAACAGTGTCACAGTAATAAGAAAAAACACCCACTAATACTTACCCAACCCTCTCACTGCTGCTGCTCTTCATCACATCCAAACAGTGAAAACACATCACATGCATTGTGTCTTTATTATGAATGTAGCATAATAGTGCCAGCTCATCTTTGCAGTTGACTATTATCATACATGAACAAAAATCCACAACATGCCAATGACCACAGAGATTATAGAAGCCCGGTGGGGGCTGGCTACATAAGGCTAACTCAACTAGAGAATTATCACAATATTGACATTTCTATCTGCAGGATACATACAGTCGATTACAGTTACATTTACTTTATAAGAACAAAATATATGCAGTTTGCAGAAAATCTAAAGTCTAATTGAAAAAGAAGCAAAGTTGGAAATCACAGTGAAAAGTAGATAAAGTTAGTTAAAAAACAAATATTTTAGAATATCAACCAAAAATGGAAAAAAGGGGGGGTTAAAATTGGTTCTTCACTATGAAGCTAATCATACTGAAACCTAACTGTCCCACCCACAAAACCACATCATCTTACAAACAGATCATTTGGTTCTGTACACAACAAAACAGGGGATACGTATACACGTTGACAGATGTTGAAAAGAAATCAACTTTTAGTGGAGCTTTGAAGGGACTCAAAAGGCTACAATGTGTTTGTCTTAAAAGGACAGAAACTGAGGTTGCAGACGCATCTGTGGCGACAATAACAAGTGATTGAATTTGTTAACCAAATGACGATGCCCACACGCAATTTGAATTTGTTAGCTGAGGAGGCAAGAGCATGAGTTGGACTAGAACTGATCTTTTTACAAACGTTATAAAAAAGGGTAGATAATGCAGATAAACTGGCTTTTAGTGTAAAATGAAGGTGTTTTTGCTACAGTGAGTTTGTTTTTTTTTCCTTTTTCCCAGATCACAGTGGTAAGTGGTGTAGAGCAGATAAAACGGTAAAGTTGCTGGAGAATAACACATTTCATGTTCCTCGTCCTGACGACTCTGTGTCAAAGTCTTCACTTCTTTTATTTGGCACGGGGTTTTTCCTCGCAGTAAAGACTGTGCTGTCTGCGCGAGACTTCCCATAATCCTTTTTCGTCTTAGCGCCCACAGCTAGTCCATTCTAAGCCCCTCTTTCATCCTCTTTTCCCGGTCTTTCGTTCACACACCAACACAGGATGTGAGGCATTTTAAAGTCGCAGAGAACAGTCCGAAACAAGAGGTTCAAAGTGTTTCTTCTCTGCAAAGGGGGGGAAAAAATGGATGAATCCCAGCTGTTTCAGTCCAGTGCAAGACAAATCCCATCTCCTCTGTGTGTGTGTCTGAGGAGATTTATTAGCAAGCTCATTGGTGCAGTGAAGGGTGGGCTTGGCAGACATTTTGTTGAGAGTTGCATGTGGAGCTGGCTTCTATGTTTTCTAGTCCTTCACTGTAGTTCAGCAGGTCGTGACAGGATTCTGAGAGTATTGGCCAGAAAAGCAAGAGGAGACTCGTTTGTCTGTTTCCTCCCTCTGACTCAGACTGAGAGCAGCAGCATTTGGACAGTTTCTTCCATTACCATATGGGATTGTACATATATTACAGAAATATAAGTTAGCACTGTGTATTGGGAGTGTGTTTGTCACAGGTCCAGGTAACGACTTAGGCGGTAAAGATGGGGGTGCAGGGGTGGGCCAGATGGTCAGCTGCCGTATCCAGATTCATCCTGAGTTGAAACTCAGGTTTTCACATTTACTAAAAAAAGAAGAGGCGTATTAGTCAGAGCTATATATTCTGCATCTTTATCTGGATATATAAACTTTCACAGATCCACAGAGGACAGTTACATAATGAGAAAAACAAGGTTTGCTGAGTCCCAGAGGTGTAAAACTCAGCCCGTGTCTACAACTGTTCTTCTAGTCATTGAGCTAATTAGAACATCTCTAATGAGACCCAACAGGCAGAGCAGCAGATATCAGCTTAAACTAAAAGAAGCTCAAACAAAAAGGCAAATAGTTGTTTAAAGAGATAATTCAGACATCTTATAGGTGAGGTTTTGTGGAAGGATTATTGTCTTATTATTGTATTAAATTTACACATTTACAGATATGCTGAGTGTGTTATTTAGGGTTCAGCAAAGAAAACATGAAAAAAATGAAAACAAGTTTCTACTACAGGAATCTACGGTAAGTCTAACAGGACAAATTGCACCGCTCAGCAACTGCCTCCTGACCTTCTAGAACATAACAAAAGGTTGACGTCTGAAAATAAATTTTGAATTCTCAATGTTTGAGATAAAGCTCAATGTATTTTAAATATATAAATTACATAAAAAATACAATTCATGTCAACGCCTTCGTTCATTTACCTGCACAAAAAACGTATTTGCCTCAAACAATCATCAGTACTCTCACATGATATAAGTAAGTGTAAGTGTGTGTGTGGAGGGGGTCCACCAGTGAAGCACGACATCGCCCACCCCCTTCTTCTTCCTCATTGAAAGGAACAGCCAAGGATGCAGTCAGAATCCCAACTGAAGAAAAGCATTGATTTTGTGGCACGACACCGTTGCTGTGGTGAGGCAGAGCAGGTTGGTTATTTAATTTGATTTATTTATTTGTTTTGCTGTTATTTGTGTTTTTCATGTCCTACATTATCTGAGATGTAAAATAAATCTGAAGCTGTGTTTTTCAGAAAAACATCTGTGAGATTTAAAAAAAAAACCCTGTGAGATTTCTCTATGCGTCCTACAAATTGGGAGAAAATCTGTGTAATTTACAATCCATACAAGTTGACATGAATGTGTTTGCAGATTAGATGTATTTAACGCTATTTCTCCAAACAGAAATTATTCAAAGTTTTATCTGAAGCGAGTAAGATATTAAATGTTCACGATCTTTCCACAAAACCTCACTTGAAATCATTTGAACCTTGACTTGACCTCTCCTGTGTTTCAATACATTCACTAGTATCAACCTATGCAAGTGACTGAAATAATCACTGTTTTGTTATCAGATGCCTTTTATTTAAAAGGTGCATTAAAATGTACATTTTTCTTTCCAGCTTGTGAACTTGTCGACAACTCACTGACATACATCGTTTACAATCAGGAACAAGACTTTACATTTGGTACAGGCAAACAGAGCAAGGTGTGGAGCGGACAATGGAGTACACACATCACTAACAGAGACATGCGGTGGATTAAAACTTCAAACACAGACTTGAGTTGGATTTAAAAGCAGTTAATGTGCTCCGACCTTTGTGTTTTTAAAGGGTTAAAATGCTGCACTGTGTTCATGCAGTCACTGGAGATGATCAGAATTGTGCAGCCAGATTGTAGTCAAGTTATGTTATATACTGTTTTATAATGGAATAAAGAGAATAGGAGGGAAGCAAAAGACTAACGTTCAGAGGAAAGAATCAGCTGTACACAGATACACAGAGGAGAAAGAGGTGTAGTTTAAAGGTCAGATTTGGGACACTCACTGGCCAGGTTGACAATGCAGGCGATGATTATGACCGTCCCTCCTACTAGTGACACCACGGAGAGCATTTTGGCCACACGTCCCAAACGCACAGCACCATCCAGGTTTCCCTGCTCGAGACTGTTCTTGGACTGAAGGACAAAGTCAAACCACGTTGTTAGCTTCTAATTACACCACATGCATGAGCATCCCTTCTGCGTGTCCTGCTCTTACCATGATGGAGTAGACAAAACCAACGATGTTGATGGGCCACACAGGACAGAAGCAGGCCAGCACAGACAGGAGGAGGTAGTCTTTGACCTTGGTCCGATCCAGCGGTGGGTTGGTGGCGATGCTGGAGTGACGAGATATCGATGGCCTCGGAGAGAAGGCGGTGTAACCGATGGAGCCCGCCCTGCTGCCCTTCCTGGTCTTGGCATGATGAGGGTAGGAGATGGAGTGTTGCCTTCTGGGAGGGGAGGAGATGACGGGAGAGGTGCTCTCTGCAGGCCCGGGGTAGATCCCGTTACCTGCATGTGAATAGTGACAAGGACAAGCAAAGTTAAAGGTGTGTGTTCTATCATGAGCTCATATGCAATGGGATTTGACTTTCCCTGAGTTAGCTGAGTAAGCAGCTGCATGACCCTATCTCCACCCACCCGCTGCCTCAGTATGAGGTCACCCTCAGTCACTTACCGTTCTTCAGTTTCTCGTTGATGACTATCACAAGCTCTCCTTTGGATTTGCTGCGGGGGGGCCCTGCGCTGGCTGGCCTGCTGCTGTGCAGTTCTTCGCCCATGGCTGATGGACACGGCACAAAGACGGGGGCTTGGCCTGAAACAGAGCCCTCCTGGTCCAGCATTGATGGTTGTTCCTCCCCTGGCCAACTGGCAGGAGCTGCCGTCGTGTTCACAGCCATTCTGTCAACAAAATCAGGCCTCTGATAGTGGTCCAGTCCTGTGTGTGCTGTTTATGGTTCCACCTGAAAGAGCAGAAAATACTTTCAGTCAAAGCTGCAAACAAAGACTGCGCACTGGCTTCTGTGTAATGATTGTACAATAACTAAAAAGGGAGGGGGATCTTATTTTTAAACAAAATCAAACTTGTGTACCACAAGAAAGGAGAAAAACATCTGTCATTCGGATACATTTTACATTTATAAAGCAACATCTACATCATAACAGATATTTTTAAAATGAACTTTTATCTGATGTACCAAAGAGGATTAGGGCCAGTGAAAAAATAATTAATAAATAAATAAAATTCGTACTTTAATGCCAGAATTCTGACTCTGAATTCAGTAAGCTCAAAAGTCTCAGTAATCTCAGAAGTCTGACTTTAAACTCAAAATTCTGACTTTAGTCTCAGAATTCTTAATTTTTCTTAGAATTCTGAGATAAAGATAGAATTATCAGAAAAAAATCGTCAGAATTCTGAGATTAAATAATTAAAAGATTTTTTTTCAATGGCCCTAATCCTATATCGTATGCATGTGTACCCCATTGATATATATATAATATATATCAATGGGGTACATTGCACATTATGCACATTTTTTTTCATTGGAAAAACTGGGATTTATTTGTACTAATGATTACATTTGTTACTGCATATTAGGATTAAACCATTTAACATTAACTTTGAAATTGTTTCTTTGTTTTCATTAATTGCAGCTGTTTGAATAAAACTTCTTTTAAAAAAATCTCAATTTGCTTCATGTACTGAGCATGCGCAAGAAACCGCAACAACAATGGCGTCGTTTTTCCCCTTTTTTTCTGAATAAAGTTGCAACGACCATATTTCCATTTAATTTTGTGCTAAAACTGTTATTTACCGAGCGTAAAGTGTAAACAATGTATATACACATGTATTTATAAAGCTAAGCTATTGTTTTGAGAAATCCACGGAAAAAGGCAGGTTGTTTTTTTAACGAAGACATTATCGCCACCTACCGGCGCTACATGAGTACGTCTCCTTTTTTGTCTTAAGGCAAGGTAGGCCCAAGTTACCAAGGCGAGTGGTATATCTGCCAGGGTAAGCGCTTTTATTTACAGGTGTGCACAGAAAATTTGTGTGTTCAGACATCCCCACTCTGGCTACAGGGGTTGCCGTGGAAACGACGTCAGCTTTCTTAACAGCGTAGCCACAACCTGTGACGTAGCTTTGCGGTATTAAGAGCCGCTCGCAGCTTTGTTGTTTATTCTGAGGCTTCCCCTGAAGTGCCAGCAGACAATTAAATTGGACATCTGTCTATGCTTGTTGTCCTCCACGGCCCTCAGCTGGCATCAGCATTGATTTCACTCAGAACAACCGAGACACGAGAGTACACACACATCTGTAAAAATAAAATTAATGGTAATTGCTTTTTAAACCACCCACAAATAGGATTAGGTTCGGAATCGCAGATTAAAAAAAAAAAATAAAAAAAAAAAGCAGTGAATCAGACCTGCTGTCTCAACAAAATCTATATTAGTTTACCCTTCAAGTATTAAATGGAAATTATTGTTTTGAATAATTCAGGCCACATCACTTAGCTCAGGTTTGTTTACAAACTGAGGCACTATTTTTCATTTCCTCCATTCCTATTAAAAAACAAACATTCTCTCCAGATAGTGTTTTAATTCATAATCCTTTTTGACATTCACTCTTTAAAAATCATTTAATAGTAATGTTGGTTTGTAAACAAACACACCCCTCATTCACTATAAACGAGGAGTTAAATGTCTTCAGAATGAGAAATAAAAGGTTTGTATAAAGAAAAGAAAAAAACAGGTCACAATGACAGGAAGAGCACAAAGGCAGGGCAGATGGAGGATCCTGTGAAAACACACTGGCAGCCATGATCTCAGGGCAGGTGTGTACATTTCTTTATTCCGTCATGTTGACACAAACGAAGCAGCATTTTTAACAAAAGCTGCGGGAAAAGACGAAGGACAAAAGGGATATAAAAAAAGCTAAATTGATGGAAGGACGTTGCACGGTAATTAGCCTGCTGCTCATTTGTATTCAGCTGATGGAGCTGAAGCTAAACTGCACTAATAAGCAGAAAAACACAACTCTATTAAGTCACGCATTTAAAAATGTTTAAGACCAACTTATAAATATGAATTAAACTGACCTTTTTATTCCGACGTCTGTCTCATTACAGCTGGGTTGTCCCTGGCTTTGGCATCGTGGAAATTAATTCTCAGGTGGGAATAATATAAATGAAATAAATAAAATCAGCCAAACATCCCTTTGCCCAGCTGGTGCATTTCCAGACAGGAGCAGTTTGTGTAAAATCCGAGCAGAGGTTTAGATGTGAGGATGAGGTGCGGCGTGTTGAGATGGAGGGATGGAGTCTCCTCTGGATGGCAGGATGGATCAGGGAGGAGGAGTGTGTGAAGTGAAATCCACTAAGCAATGTGCAAGGAGAGCGAGGAGGAAGGCAGGGTTGGATTATAGCATCATCCTCTCCTCAAACCAAAACAGTTTCCCCTGTAACATTGAATATTTATCCACTGCTGCTGCATCAGCAGCTCCAGAAAGGTGGATACAGGAGTCAGGACCCCCCCCACAGTCATGCACTCCACCTCAGAGATGCTGATAGATGACCCGTCACTGTTCAGGGTAAGTAACATTGAACCAATAAGATAAAGGTCACCAAGAAGATTTATTGCTCATATGAAATGAAACACAAAACATTCAGTTCATGTGAGGTTTATTGAAAACACTGGTGCCACCAGCAGAATCAGCCTCAATTACAAAAATACACACACACAAAAAAAAAAAATGGCTTTGTGTAGACACTATTTACATTCAACTTGGGTTTAAAAAAATATTTAAAAAAACGTGAGGGTGGGCGGGTCATTTTCCAATGGCACTCAGGAGGTTTGTCTGCAAATGTTAAGATTTGATTTAATGATTTATTTCAGACATGAGAAAAACAAAGAAATTCAAAAGCAGCATAATAAAACATTTGTTTTTAAAATATTTATTTTTTAAATGTTCCTTTAAAAACAGCCTTCAAATAAAACTCATCAAGTTTAAACTGGAAGACAATTTTCTTGAGCAATAGTTGAGTAAAAAGATCCGTTTTCAAAATAGTCCTGTTTTACACCCTTTAAATAATTTTATTCTACTAAAGTTAAAATATAAACATATATCAACATATAAAACAACTATCCAGCACAACTAATAAAATCAAGTAAAATTCATGTTGCTGAACACTGAGCGAATCTGCCAAACTGAATTTCAACACTTTCCTAAAATAACTTTCAGGCAAGGGCCTGAAAAAAATAAAAATAAAAAATTATGTATTATGGTAAAAGTTTTTAGGTAATTATTTGAAGGTGTCAGTTTACAGATTTTGTACCCTCAGATCAGAATAGAGTGGTAAGGAATGCTCAAATGTTTTGCGATTATTTTGGTGCAAAACTCCAGATTTACTGATGACACGATGTCATTCCTCTTGTATAACCACTTAGTCCAGTATGTCCTGTTTGTGTCTGATGACCAAAGAACGGGACATTTTTTGGACTTGTGATTTACAAGTAACAAGTTTGGACAATCTGAAACCTGAAAGAAGTGGGATTTTCTTTTGACAAGAGCAAAAAAAAAAAAAAAAAAAAAACACTAAAATTCCTTTGCCTCTGAAAGCATCCGTTCCTTTAAAATGGTTCGAAATGGTTGGGGACACTATATGTCCCTTAATGAAACCGGTGTTTTTAGGTCATCTGTTTAAAATAAACTAGAGACTCGTCTGACAGGACCACTTATCTTTAGATACATTCCTTAAACTATAGCTCAAACATCACAATTAGGTTTTATATATAATAATTTAGAGGTAAGTTCTGATACAACAAACGGAAATGTGTGAAACTGACACAACTTACCTTCACAAAGGAAGAAAATCTCTTTCCTGTCATGCCCTCAACTTTTATCAGATCTTCCAACTGTAAAATGTTAGAAAAATCTCTCATTAGGTCACAAGAATATTAATATATAACAGTCAGGATGTGACTCGCACAATGCCAACCTTTGTGAATTGACCATAGAGCTCCCTCCAGCCCAAAATGAGTTTTGCCTTCTTGTCACCGATCTGCTGCAGACCTTTCAGCTCTTTGAGGCAGCCGGTGTTTAAAATATGCAGGATTTTGTCTTTGGACTGTTCCAGCACACATTTGTCAAATTGAGACTCCCATGAACTCTGCTCTTTGTTTTCTTTACCATCTGGGGCCTGAAAAGGAATCATTAAAAAAAAAAAAAAAGTAATTTAGACAAACCAAAGTTTTACTGATCATGTGATCATTAGTAAACAAAGGATTTGACCCATAAATCTGAGCTCCTGCAGTACGTGGGGTCACAGAGAAACACTGAAGCTAATGCCCTACGTCAGCTTGTATCTGATGCTTGCAGCTCTGCAGATGTGTTGAGCTAAGCAGAGCACAGTGAAGGCTTGGATGCTGACCTCAGCCGGGTCTGAAAGCTTCTTCTCTTCCCTCGTGACGCACACTGACTGTTTTTTGACGACCGCAATCTGCTGCAGCTTGGACACTGAAAGGAGAAAAGATAATATCAAGAAGTGATGTTAAATTTAACTATTTACTGCTTCGCATTAAAACATGCTTAAATTCTTTCCCTCTAGTTTTAATACTGGAAGTTTAAAGTGAAATGAGTCACTTTTAAGCTTCTGATCGCTGTGTTTTGTAAACAAGGACAGAGTTATCTGGCCCACACTCCATGCTGCTGAGGGGTGTAAAAAAAAAGTTCCCCCTCATCGTTATTTGATATATTTTTTGGCTCCAGAATTGTAGATTAAGCTTTTGTATCACATTGCAGTTCATCAATACCTCTAGTGATTCAACATGACAGAATCAGACAAATCTTTCAGGAAAGCATGAGGAACAGAAGATGACAAAATTTCTTACATTTTTCTCTTTCCAAAAACAGCTGAAGGATCTGAGATATTGACAGTTTAAGATGCTGTTTGGTAAAACAACTTCAGCTGACCTTGTAAGGGTTGGACCACAGCCTGCTGCTTATTTGGTTTTGTGGCGTTTGGGGGTTTTCTCTGCAGGGGGGCCGAGTTGTTCTGGAATAGAGACTCCTGTTTTAAGTTCGACTTCTGGTTGAGCAACATTGCTTTTCTTTCAAACTCTCTCTGCTTCTCTTTGATCTCCTGCAAAAATAAATCAAATAATCATTAGAAGCTTATTTACCAACGTGAGATAAGCTGCATAGAAGCTGAGGCTGTGATGGACATTTTTAACAGAACAGCCACAACATCACCTGGATTTCTTTGCGAGACTGAGCCACATCCTTCAGAACGCTCTGCCCGTCTTTGTCCTGGCAGCTCATCACCAGCTTCTCCAGAGCGATTAGTCTTTCCATCACAGATGGTTCAGTCAGACTGAAACAAAACCAAATTCAGGCCATATGACAACGAGCTTTCAAACTCAAGTGGCCAAACTTCTCTTAAACAGGTTTTAAAACCCAGACTCACTCAGAATGATGGGACTATTTAAAGTGAATTTCACCAGGTAACAGAGAGATCCACCTTCTAGAAAGGAAGTCCCAGTTCTGACAAAAATCACGTCTGTGTAATCACTAACCCGTAGTAATGTGTTGAGGGCGAAGAACCGTCCTGTTCGGCTCTTTTCTCGTCTTTCTGCTTCTTCTTGTTGTTTGGCTCGACGCCAGACGGCCCTGCTTCACATTCCTCTCTGACCCGCTTCACTGGAGATGAAGGCAGGGGGAAAATGAACACTTTAGTATTCAGTGCACTGGGGCGACAGTCTGAGACTCCGGTAGGGAGAAACTAAGAGACCGGGACCCCGAGTCTTAGTTGGGCTGGCTCAAAGATGGATAAATGTCAAAAATGTCTGTCTTTAAAACACAGCTGAGAAATGTTATTTAAAATGTATTGTGTAATATTTATTTGGCTCAGCGCTGTTACTTTGTCATCACCCTCTGTGATACAACTTGGATGCCCTCTACTGGACACTGCAACTAATCCTGACCTTCCTCTACCTGTTCAGTTACTGTTGAAATAAAAAGGCCTTGAATTCATCGAAGGAATGTACATCAACCACACTCTGCATGCTAGAGTTTTAAACTATAATCATTTATATGCAGAAGCAAGTTTGCACAAAATCATGCGATTTGACAAAACCATGTTCAAGGTGTGTGGTGTGAATGACTCCGCTGCTACAACCAAATCCTGCACATTATCAGTTATTTTAAGGTGTTCCAGGCTCAGCTGGCTGCAGCAGCCATATTGAACAGGTGTGATTCCAAAAGACAATCAGTTGTAGATGTACGTTTACGGATCCTTCCTGAGTGTATTAATATGCGTCTACATGTTCATGCGACAGTTTGAGAATAGACACACAGACAAAGCTTTACCCCCCCCCCCTTCAGCAGCGAGCAGTAACTACAAATCCAATCCAACTCACCTGGCAGCACAGCCACAGTCTCACGTGTGAAAGGCTTGTTCACGATGAGCTTGGACTTGGCCGCAAAGTTCAAAGCACTAAAAGTGTCAAAATAATATTTATACTCTGGTGCAATGTTTGTGATCATGACTGAGTGCGCAGAGCCTCCCAGGGAGTCCTGCAGCAGCCGGGTCAGTTTACTGTCTCTGTATGGCACGCGGCTGGACGTGCCGGAGTTGAGGGCGTCCACCACTTTGCTGAGTGTGAAGAGCGACAGGTTGATGGCACCGCTCTCCTTCAGACGGATGCCCTGGTTGCCCGTGCGGCGGTTGTCCTCAGACCCAGCCAAGTCAACCAAGTACAGCTTGCCTGTCTGCTGTCGGTGGGGCAAGGCACGCTGAGTTCGCACAACCTGATGTTTTTTTAAAAGATGAGTAAACAAAGGGCAACAAAAGAAGAGAAAACAAGTCAAATTTAAGTTTTGTAAAACAGATATTCAAGTTTGTTTATGCAAGAAAGAAATGGTTTCATTAGTCTATAGCCCTGCGCTATGAAAAAGACAAGTTGACATAAAGCACAGCAAACAGAGGTTTGTATCTCTCCAGTTATAGTCCCAACAAGCACCAAAGATGCTAGAGGGATTGTTGCAGGAGAGATTTGATTTTAGCACCAGCTACCAAATCCTGGTCTACTGCCCAGAGACCACGACCTGCTAAGATGCTTTTCTCTGACTTCTTTTAATGTGGAGCAACTCAACAATAATTCTCAATTAGCTGTTAAAAGATGAATGTTGAACCTTGATAAGCAGAATAGCGTGACTGCGACTGGAGCGCTGGTTCAGTTTGGTTGAAGCTGTGGTACGGTTGAGGGTGGCGGGGACAAAGTGTTTGTCAAAATCTGAGAAGGAGGATATGATCGTGTGGGTGAGGCCAGGGATTAAAATGTTCTTGTCCTTGTCCTCTCTGATGGGCAAATCTTGAGAATTTGGTGACAGAAGATCGAGAACCTGAGAACGAGAGATTAATGTTGAAATAGATTCCACAAATCTATTGTCCAAACATGACTATGTAAAAATGTAAGTTTGTGTTAAACATTTATAAGAACAGACTGAAAACAATGTCCCCAGCTCAGTACAAACTAAAACAGTTGTCACCATTCTTTATCAAGGAAAAAAATAAAAAGGCTACCATCTGCAGGTCAAGTTCCTCTGCAGTATCCTGGCTTTTCTAGCCAGTCTGCAGTGATGAAACACAACACCCACATGGAGGTTTAAATTTGTGCTGAATGAGCAGAACACTGAGCTGCAAGACTCGAGTCCAGTCCTAAAATAAAACCACACGAAACGCTCCAAAACAGATGGACAAATCTATGAAGTATGGAGACAACAAATCCATCAGTCTCTGCAGCAGCCGTCTGTTCAAATCCAGGCCTTCTGTGTGAAACTGACTTCCACAGTAAAGTTAATAAAAGTCTTACTCACAAGAAACACATGCTGGAAATAGATAGTAAAAACTGGTATATATAAATTGAAATTCGATTAGAAATTTAATAGCAAATATTGTTTAGAAAACAGTTCCTTTCCCCATAAAAATCACTATGAACTTTGTATAATCCATGGCCGTGCACACCAAAAATCAACTGCCGTATGTTAGCATATGGTCAAAGTTAAGTTTTATAAAACAGATATTCAAGTTTGTTTATGCAACAAAGAAATGGTTTCATTAGTCTATAGCCCTGCGCTATGAAAAAGACAAGTTAACATAAAGCACAGCAAACAGAGGTTTGTATCTCTCCAGTTATAGTCCCAACAAGCACCAAAGATGCTAGAGGGATTGTTGCAGGAGAGATTTGATTTTAGCACCAGCTACCAAATCCTGGTCTACTGCCCAGAGACCACGACCTGCTAAGATGCTTTTCTCTGACTTCTTTTAATGTGGAGCAACTCAACAATAATTCTCAATATGTTGTAGCATTCATGTTGGGGATGACTCTCAGCTATTATAACAACCAATATTTAGCAAATAACTAAAACGGTCCCTGTGATTTCTGTGATGCAGAAAATGCGTACAGAGTCGCAGAATTGACCAGACAAAACGTAATCCAGTATAAAACGCGGAATCTCATGGATTTCGCTAATTTGGGCGAGTTTCTGAGGTATTTTGGCCACTGCTGCTCCCTGTACCTGCAGTTACCTGGTAACCGGCATGCAGAGTGAGTTCCCTGATCTCCCCTCCCAACACACACACACACACACACACACACACACACACACACACACACACACACACAGGGACAGACAGAGAGAGAGAGAGAAAAGTGAGCCGCAACATGCAGCGAAAGAGACTCACTAACACAAAATCCTCTAAAAATATGAATCTTAGTGTAAAGTTTAAGACAGAACAATACCCTAGTAGATATTTATCTGGAGAAGAACTTTTCTCTAACTTTTTGGCAGCAAACGATGGACTGGACGCGCAAGAATACAAGTGAAGACCACTTCTTGTCTGAGTCGCATCAGAGTGTGAGACATGCTGCAAACTCCTGAACACTCAGAAGTGAGGTGGGAGTTTATCCAAGATTTTGTTGTTGTGTGTGGAGAATCAGATTTATTTTAAGAAAAAAATGAAAAAGCTTTATTTTGTTTGATAAAGCACCGGAAACAGGAGGGGGGGGGGGGGGTCCTTCCAAAACATAATTAAATAATGAGCTATAATGAGCTGTGCACAAATTGTTGCCATTTATAGGTTTTATGTTTCTTTGACATATTTAATGGTAAATTCAATTGTAAAACATATTTATTTTACAAAAGGATAACTTTATTATGCGAGATTCTGTTTTACGCAAAGAATTTTTTTCTTGGTAAATATCTTGCAAAATAATTAAGGTTTTACTTAACCACAGCTATCTGTTTTATTAGTGAAAGTGAAATAACAGTCACAATTGTTTTTCTGTGGCTATTTATTTGTGGAATGTTTTAAATTATTTTTCAGCCACTTTATAATAAAACACACTTTTTATGTTAATAAAAATGGTTACAACAAAAATGTTGAATTCAGGGTAAAAATAAATAGAAAATGTAGAATTTAGAAAAATAAAAATGGAAAAAGCAGAATCTGGAAATAAAAAAAAAAGGATTTTATAGGGCACTACCAAAGCAACTTTTGTGTTTGCTAAAGTGAAGTGGATGTGGTGGCCATCATGAATTGGGTTAACCCCAAAGGTTAACCAGTTATAGCTAGAGCTGGGCGATATGGACAAAAAAAATGACGATATCTTTCTTAAAAAACATGCTGTCAAACCCTGCTTGCTTACTAGGACATCTATGGATATGATAAACTACAAAAACATTTGAAACAGTCTCCTAGAGAACATGGTGATGTTCTCCTGACGATGAGGAGGAGGAGGGGGTAAATGTTTATGTTCATCAGTGAACAAATCTGAGTCACAGCACGCGCTGCAGCGCACTCCCGTGGGAGTAGTCTCTGCTCGGTTCGGGCTCAGTTTGCGCTTTATAACTTGTGAAATGCTATAGGACAGCAAAAGCGCGATGAACAAACTGAATGTTGCGCGTCACGCGCAGCGTTTGCACGAGGAGCTTGGTCACACGTGCAAAGTTGGACATATCTGTTAGATAATGGCGTTCTGAGCATAAATATTTAATATAAAGTTAGGTTTTAGAGACCAAATTTCTGGGAGTGAAGTGAGTGAGGAGAGGTTTACTCACTCAGTCCTGCTCCTGCAGACTCACCTGGCTTTACTGACCCACCCTGCTCAGCTCTCATTGGATAAAAGTGCTCTGGGGTTTGTTTGGTTTGTTGAAAGTAGCATTCGGTTTGGAACAGACTGGGGGGCTTTAACAAGACCGCAACAGAAAACAAACAGTTTTTCCCTCCTTACAGATGACATAAATCCGTCCTGGCAACGTTCAAAGTTACAAAAATCCATCGTGGCGACGGAGAACTTTAAGCCCCGTGATTTTGGCTGCTGCGAAGTACACTGAATCCCACCTGCAGCCGCTGTTTAGTTCAGTTAACGCTGATTGGCTCAGTTGCCCTCGACCCCAGTCACATGACTGAATCCCGCCTGCTGATTGGTTTTTGTGGCAAATTTTCCGCGAATGAGGACTTATGCCTCTCTCCTTCACCACTGTATTTGTCGTCTTTTCGAGACAGTATGAATACTCGATAACGTAAAAATGCATATCTTCAAAACAACATTTACGATATCGTCTGCGATATATATATATATATATATCGCCCACCTCTAGTTATAGCTGTTCTAAACGAAACACCTGAGATACACCTTTACCCAATTTATTGTCTAACCTTAACCAAATCATTGCTTTCTTACATTTCTGTATGATTGCAGTCCAACCTGAAATCTCAATGCCAACTTTTATAAAATGGTAAAGCCATAATATATAAGTTTTGTATATTCCAAAAAGGGCTATACAAACTGTACCTTCTCATTGTAAATTTCCAAATACGACATGCCAATGCTGTAGTCCCATCCTTCATCCTCATCCTTTGCATTGACCAGTTTGAAGACCTCTCGTACAGCTCGAGGGATAACACCTGGCTGCTCTGCGCTCCCCAACATGGTGTGGGTTTTACCTATAAAAAAATATCACGAGACTTAGGGGAGAAACTGGGGGCTAACAAAACACTCAAACTGCATCAAGAAAAAAAATATATATATTTTAATATTTGTCTTAAACATGAGACATTACCTCAAAACATCTTTACAGTTCCTACCTCCCCACACATACTTATATTATAAGTACAACTTACTGTAACAAAATTAAGGGCCTATAATCTCTTGAAGGAATGCAAATTGCATATCGCTTTACACGCCGGAGATTTAACCCGAAGTTCGTTGAGATGGAATACAATTCTAGCCGTTTTGGTCAATCCTTATAAATGAGATTATGCACAATTTCACACAATATTGTAAGAGGTGTATCAACTTGTTAGTGCTTGTAGCTTAGCTCTTTTTGTGTTTGCTATGCTAGAATCGATTACCAGTGGCAACCATCATGAACTGGGTTGAGGCAATGAGCTGTAAATGTCCAAGTTATTACGTTCTGGAAGTTTTGCTGTAATTTGTTAAGTGAATGAGATATTTTGTTAAAAGTTACATCAACAGTTATTGCCAAAACTTTATACAAAGATATTGCATATCAAAAAGAACTCTGGTTGGGCAATGGCGATTAATCTCAGCTACTACCATCCCAAGTTTAAGGTCAACATCTATAAAATTGACAGTTCTAGCCATTACTTTGTTGTGGTGGTCATCTTGAATAGATGGTTCTCAAATGACGTAGCGACCTGGAGATCATGTGATCAAATCGCCGTTTTCGTGGGTACGAATGCGGAAGAGCGGATAGTCTACAGCGGAGAAATGTATACATCGTCTGTGGTCTACAGTCTAGATTGTTTATGCATTCGTATGTTTTTATTATAACTTTTTTTAGTAGTCATGTAGCAAGTTTGTGTTGGAGTTATGCCGTTCGTGTAGCAGTGAAAAGCTCTTTAAAAATAAACTAAAATATCAGACTGTGTAAAAACACCAAGGAGAAGTAGCAGAACTGTATGCAAAGCGACATGATTTGGTGGCTGGCGACAATCAACCACAATGATTTCACCCCCTCAGGATTCCAGAGTGTGTTCAGATCACTTCTACCATGGTTGGTGACCGCATAGTACGTTAATTAAATAAAAAAAAAGAGAAGAAGGTTGTGCACTATAAACAGTAGTGTGTTGAACATTATGCAATCTACTCTGGCCTTGTATACGCACATGTAAAATACACAGACAGTATCAGATAATCACAAAAAGTTGAGTATGGTGCAGTATGTACCCATTTGGAGTATGTAAGGTATAGTTACTAATAATATCAGAGAAAGTCACACAGAGTCATGTCAACACAGCCTCTGTGTCGGCTCTGAAAACTTAAGCTGATAAAGATCGTTACTTTCAATAAAGCTAAATACATTGATTTAGATTTATTATTCAGTGGATCAATGTCCTGAAGGCACGTTTTAAATACAATGTATTATGATCCTGGTGATGCTCGTCTGCGTCGTTCAGAGGGCCTTTCTGCAGTTTTTTCTCCCCTGCATTTGTGGTTCTCCCATACTGGTTTTATCACTACAAGCAACATGCTAGCACACGAATGGGGTGCGGAGGGCAAAAAAGTCCCGCATGAGGACGTCAGTGAGAACCATCTATTAGGGCGATTCTAAAAGTATAATAGTTAAAAGACTGCCAACAGAATTTTAAAAAGTGCTTACCAGCTCCTGTTGGGCCATAAGCAAACACACTGGCATTTTGTCCGTTCAGTACGTGTGGCAAGATGGGTTTCACCAAAGGAAGGAAAACCTCTTGCTGTGTCGTGTGCTCTCCATGGAAAACATCAAAGCTGAAATAATAAAAATAAAAAACACTTTCAGTCTCTGATGACTAAAATAATGCATTTAAACATACGGTGTGCAGAATGGGTCATCATGGTGAAACTGACTGGTATTTTACGGTCTCCGTTGCATTTCTCCAGTTAATTATTTCCAGGTTCTGGGAGTCCAGGCCTCGGACACAAGGCCCCTCATCCTTCTCATCTTGTTTGCTCATGTAGGGTCGCAGACGAACCGCTACTCGAACCCGTGAGGTCTTCTTGTTTCCACCATCTGATGCCGCCAAACGCTGCGCCATTTTATTTTTCTGTTTGTCCGAGCTCCTCAAAACAAAGGCCTGGGCAATCAGGTTACAAAATAGCAAGTTAGCCTGCAGTGTTACATGGAAATTTACTCGTAAATTAAAAAGTAGCCGAATCATTTACACTCTTAAAAACACATTCAGAGAACAATGTTAAATTTTAATTCAAACTAATGTTAGCTGTTGATATGTTTGACAGTTGTATAACGAACACTGCTAGTTGAAATTTGCAATTTTGTTTCTAAGTTTCATAAACGAGACTTACCGATGAATTAAAATAACTTCCTTAGATAAAACTTCATCTTTCGAACAACACTTTCCGCAACATTATGCGCTCCTCCTTTTAACAATGGCGAACTTCTAACCGAACCCTTTTCAAACCAGGAGCGCTGGGACCGGAAATGGTTGTTAACCAATCAGAACTCGCGTATACGCTGGCGCCCTTTGAGGTTTTCTTACGACTTATGATAAAATAAAAGAAAGCGTGCAGCTTTTATAGTTAAATCTTATAAAACGAATTAGCGTAAACAGTGAAGCAAAATATGTTATGTAATGTTTTGACCAAAATGATACGAGAGTCGTTTACGCAATTGCGCACCACCCAGGAAGTTGCGTCAGGATTAGATCTCAACATCATTAGGACTTTACATTTCAAGACTACTGGCCTTGTGTGCCTTATGTATGTACTTTGAAATCAGCGGAACTGCGGAACCCCGCAGAACCAAGCAGATTGTCCGGTCAAAATGGCGCTATGTTTATGTACCTACATAATCTTTTACTACACTTAACTAGCCTTATGAGGAGCTACGATGATTGTATCGTTTGAAAAATAATCCAAGATAAACAACAAACCACAGCAAAACCGACCAGGACAAACCGGTAATAACAAACAAAGGCATTCATGTTCGTTTTTTCATTTGTGTTTACAAATAGCTAACAGCTAGGCCTGACATTAGCTAAGCTGTTTCCTTCTGGCGCTATGTTTATGTACCTACATAATCTTTTACTACACTTAACTAGCCTTATGAGGAGCTACGATGATTGTATCG
>JARVJO010000125.1:8929319-8957241 GCA_031762555.1 Cynodonichthys magdalenae | reverse complement strand
TCATGTTCGTTTTTTCATTTGTGTTTACAAATAGCTAACAGCTAGGCCTGACATTAGCTAAGCTGTTTCCTTCTGGCTGCTTATCATTTAGCAACTTTACCAGCTATTACTTGACTGATTGTTATAGGCCAAAAATAGTTAGTTATTAGTTAATTATTTCATTTGTACTACATCTAACAGCTTTCATTCGTTCTGATAATCACTTATAATAAATCATACCTCTTTGCACAGATTCGTGGTGGCTATCCAAGTTCTCCCAGCAGCAGGCAGCATGCAGGCTGAAGTCACAGACTCTTCCCTCAGAGAGGGCATTGAGGCTCTTGGGGTGAAGGACGCAGAAAAACCTGCTGCAGGGAAAGAAGAGAGCATTGCGGAGCAACATGACTCAGAGGTGACAGCTGTGACAGAGGAGGACCCAGCTGCCAAGGATGAAACAGGTGAAGACATAAACAAAACGCTTCATCGGGTGTTGAAGGAGTATTATGTTGTTAGTCTAATATTTTTGTGTGGTGTCTAGTGTATAAAAAACTAATCGGTTTCCCTATTGATTAGAAAAGTCCTGAACTTTGAGAACTGTTTAAGGAACCGTGTAAATAGATGTTTGTTAGAACTTCTACACACGACAAAACTTGTTGGATGTAACTGTATTCCTGTACTTCAAGCAGGCATAAGTAATACATTTCATTGTAGTAGATCATTTAGACTTCATTAAATCAAACACAAATTGAACTGAAACATGGATACAATATTCTTTCCAGCTCTTTCACACTTTAGATCACATCAAAAATACAAATTCAGGAAGAGGGTGATTTATTTTATTTAATGCTATATATAGATCTGGATACTGTTTATCATAAAGCTTTGAGATTCACTACAATTTTTTAAAGACTCACCACTATAGCTGCATGCTTGTGTTGGATAGTCTGACTTATCTGCCAGGCAGATTTATTGAAAGGCACTCTTTGTGGTATTCTATTACTTTTATTACTCCAAAGCTAATTTTGTAGTATAGTTCAGTTTGCATACTTCAGCCAAACACAGCTATGTACTCTTTGAAATATTTTAATGCAAATGCTTTAATTTAAAACATAGGGTTAAATAACACTAGAGTGAGCCCCTGCTATCCCATCCACTGTTAGCATCTGTTGCTGTGTTCCAGTTATCCTCAGAGTTTCAGACTTCCGAGTCGGGAAAAATGAACTGAATGGCCCCTAATAGCGTGATTTCGCATTGGGAAGTTGGTGCATCTTGACCGTACTCGAGCAGCTTTAGCAGACATGTCAACATTTCAGCATGGCTGTTACTTGCGTCAACCGAGAGTGAAACTTTTTACTTTTGCGGATTTAAGAGTTTCTGTATTGTTTACTTTACGTTAAGTCAGTCATACTTGTAGTACTTTATATAAATGATTAGGTGATATGTTTTAAAGATGTTTGTACACTCAAAAGGCTGTTTTATTGTTGCATTATTCCATCAGAACAAATGGAAACACTTTGAAACACAACGTTGCCAACATGTACACTAATGATAAATCCAAAGACTCTTCCCTGTTCTGCTTAGCATCTTAGCTTCTACAGTAGATCACACAGTCATGTGTTTAAACTTACTCCACTTGTTCTAAAGATCTTTATGATCTAAAACAAAAACAGCACCCTCTGCTGGAGGAAGGTAAAATCTGTATGGACATTCTTTTGATTTATCTAAAAAATGCTATTTTTTAATGATCTATTAAATTTTTTTTAATTGATTTGACAATGTTGAGAGCTCAATGAAGATTGTCCACTTCTGGTTCTTGGCTGCAGAAGTATAAGAAGGATTCCAGATAGTTCAAAGTTTGGGTGTGGTTTCTGTTTGCTGTCATTATTTAGACATAATTGTCTAACTACTAATCAATTCATACAGTGTTTACATGTGAAATCCTATGTCTTGTTTTTTTAAAAGATGGGTTAAAACTGACTGGATCTTTTCTTCAGATGAGAACACAGAAGCTGTTGGAGGAGACACACAGAAGGACCAACTTCAGGAAAACACAGGGGGCGCCGCTGAAGGAGAGAAGCGGGCTCCTGAAGTGGATGATGAGTGGGAGCTCCCGTACAGCGACGAGGAAATGGAGGACCCCAAGAACTGGATGCCTCCCCCTTCTGAGATCAAAAGACTCTATGAGATCCTCGCTAAAGGGGAGATGTTGGAGTTGAACTTTGTGCCCCTCCCCAGAAGGCCCCCCACACCCGAACGCACCCCATCGCCTGAAAGGGATGAAGAGGAGGAGGCTGCAAAGGAAAGGGAGAGACTAGAGAAGGAACGAAAGTCAGTAAATTCTCTTTGCTCCACCTCTTTAGATATTTTTGATGTGTGTGATATAAACAATTTGTTTTATTTTCCAGACCACCATCTCCGACTGAGTTCGATTTCAGTGAGGAGCAAACTCAGACCACGCCGAAAAACGCCTTCATCAACCGGCGCAGAACACCAGGTAGGAATGTAGGAGCTGTATTAGTGCGAGTGCTGAATGAGCTGAAATTAGCTAAAGAAGCTGAAACTGGATTTTTAAAGCTAAAAGATGTAAAACACTTACAAGCTGAACAGTAGCTAAAAGCTAAAATGAGCAAAACACTAACTAAAAGCAGAAAGTAGTTAGCTAAAAGGAGCATGAATGCTGAATTTACATACGAAATATCTCCAGCACTGTTTGAAGTACCTCTCTGTTCTTATTGCCTGTGTTTTTGGGATTCAATAAAAAAAAAAAAAGAAATAATTTGATACAGAAACCTGTCTTCACTTGTTTTCCAGGGTCTTCAGCTCGCTCCTCCATAAAGAGGGAAGCTCGTCTGGACAAAGTGTTGTCAGACATGAAGCGCCACAGAAAAATCGAGGAGCACATCCTGCGTACGGGCCGGGATCTCTTCAAGAGCGAGAAGAAGCTGGGGGAGGCCCTTTCTCCAAACAGCCAGAAGGAGCGGGAGAAGGAGAGGGAGAGAGACAGCAACCCCAACACCATCTTCTCCCCGAGACAGAGGAGATACTGAAGTATTCAGAAACCAGGACTTGACAAGACTCTCAAAAGACTTGAATTTTTTTAAATATAAGAAGTTTTGTATGTTTTTTTTTGAGTGTTTTGTATAATTGCAATAAATATTTTCATTTTAAAGAATGTTAGCTGATTGTTTCAATATGATGTAAGGATGGATAAGAGAAGCAAAGATGAGTCGGTGGCTTTTCATCACAATTTTAAGCAATATGATGAACTAGGATTGTCTTTTTTAGTTTGGTAAAGAAGAAGGTATAAAGCTTTTAAAAGAAGACTATGACCAACAATAGAGGGGGGAAAAAAAGATACTCAAACAGGCTCAGGACAGAGAAGTATATTGTAGCTAAGATTGAGTAACAATACAGCCTTCACATAAGGCTCAGAAGCATAGAGTATACATATGCATAAATATGCATTCAAATCCACAAACCAAATAAGTTAATAAATAAATACTTACAAATAAATAACAAGCATTTGTGGAATATACAGTACATCAGTTGAAATGTTCCAGTATTGTCAAGAAGCAGTACCTTTATGGAGCCAGGGAACAGGAGGGGGGGGTGGGTGTTCTGTGTTCGACATGCCCACAGCTGTTCAGATGTGATGGAACACACTAACCCTGTCTGCATGGTTTCTGAGCTGTTACAGGATTTTTTTCCTCCCACTGGACTTGTTTCCAGAAGACTGCACAAGTGATAAAATAAGCCGGTTTGTTCATAAGTGGTTCATTAACAGCTCATCAAAACATGTTTTTTTTTTCCTTAAAAAGACCTAAATCATGAACTCTACAGTTAGAAAATGAACATAAATTACAAATTAAACAAAGTGCTGCATGTCAGTCACAAGGAAATGCCCTACTGCAAGATAAATATACACTTTTGGTTCTCTTTAAACATCATTTCAAGTCTCCAAACACAAATAATAATAATTAACAAAAAAACTAAAATCTTCTGAATCCCTTTATGGAACTCTTTCTGCAGAGCAAACGGATATTTTGAGATTTAACATCAGCACCAAACTAAAACAAACAAAACAAAACAAAAAAAAACTGTTAGGTTTGAAGTAATTATGTGCAGAAGGAGAAAAAAAGTGACAATAGTGAACAGAATAAATTTAAATCTTCATTAGAAACAAGAACTAAACCTGTCTGGGTTAGTTTGCACAAACTACACTAAAACTGTGTTTAACTGGCATGTTGTTAAAGTCTGGCTGAAGAAATTCATAAAAGCAGGGCTGCTGCAGGAAAAACAAAGAGATTAAAAGGCATGTATTTATAAGGAAATGGGGGACTTTTCTCACACGAAAGTATTAAATTAACCCAAATTAACAAGTTTGTAAAAAAAAATATATTTAAGTTTCATTTTACTAGATGGGACCGTCCTGACTGCACCACCAAGCTTGTGTTGCGCTTAAAACTGCAAAGTTTTTCACACAAATTGTTAATTTTTTGAAATTGAAAAAATATCAGATATCATCCATTTTCTTTCTCTCTTTTTTTTTTCCAACTGCAGTGGCCAAATACTTTATCGGACAATAAATAAACAAACAAACCCCTCAGTGACATAATACTGACACAAAAAGGACAATTTTACATTTGCTATGTACAACCGTCACATTATTCTCTCTGAAGAAACCCTCCCTCCCCCTCACTCCTCGAAAACAAATAAAAATAAATAAATAAAAAGGTGGAAATAAAAAAAATGCAAAAAAAAAAAACCAAAAACCCAAAATCAAACATGGAAACAGGATAAGGCAGCAGAATACAGTATTATGACAGTATCTCCCTATTAAAGATGAGTCAGTCTGCAGGTTGGTTACATTTTGTTAGAGTGACAGTGACTACATAGAGGATACAGATAAACACTAACAAGTCAAAATACTGCTTAGCTGGGATATTTTTTGTTTCTTTCTTTTCCTATTTTTTTCTTTTTGTTGAAGATCTTTTTTTCTTACTAAACTGAATCAGGCCTTCTACAGCAAACGTACTAACATACAATATAATACATTCCTATTTTCCAGTGCTCCCTATACTATGAGGCAGAGAGGACTGTATTTGATCTACGTGAGGGAAATAGCCATCTATACTCGCTAAAAATCCAGGCAAGTTCCTCTCAGGTCAGTGCATGTTCCTATCTTTCACAGTGCCTGATGACATCGTAATACTGGGTGCCCCTAACACTCCGTTTGGTTCCTACAAACTAAGAAGCTGAGGTCAGTGGAGCCGTTAAGTTGTTCGTCCGGCTACAAACACTTCAGCACAATCTGAGGTCATCGTCTGAACTTGGGTTTGTTGTTTTTTTTTTTTTTTAAAGTCCTGCTTTCCTTTTACACTCTTATTGATACATTCGCCCTCCTTCCCTCCCCTCCCCGCCACTCGTCTCAGTGAGTGGTCAGCTCGGGCTCTGTGGAGCGGGTGCTGTAGCCGTTGGCGGGCTGTGGCGGCGCGCTGCCGTCCGTCTGCTCCTTGGCGGTGGGAGTGGCGGCGCGCGGTCTCTGAGAGCGGGAGGTGCCCATGAACAATCGCAGCGCGCCCCTGCAGATGAGGGAGAACCAGTAGAGCTGGGGCGCCATGAGCAGAGCCGCGCCGAGGTTACAGTGCCACGGCACCGTGAAGGGCACCATGTGGAAGGGGATTGATGCGTACCTGTACGCCGAAAAAGGAGGAGATAAGACTTTCTTATGTCACCTTATATTCATAAATATCACCCACCACTGAATGCCACAGTGGCATTAAAGGTGGTGGGTGATATGCAGTCCTTCAAGGAACACCAGGTCAAGGTTCGAGTAGCTGTGGAAGTTATCGAGCCCACCTCAGACAGTCGAACAGAAGAGAGAGACAAAGAGACATACCTTCCATATTTGTAGTAGAGGTAAGGGAAGAGTAGGACTCGAAAGATGAAAAATGTGATCAGCATAAGAGCTCCATTCACTTTGTGCAGCAGAGTGTGTTGCTGTTTGTACTGAGAGTGGGAAAAAACAGAGGGAGGGGAGAAAGAAGGCGAGCAGCACAGTTTTGTGAAGAAAACTATGTTAATCTTCATTAATATCATTGTCAGAAAGTTTATTCTAACAGTTACATTCAATGCCATGTGAGTGAACTAAAAGAGGGATGGAAGGAGGGCACAGTTCAGGTCTTGTTGGATTATTGAAAGCTGCAGCTGGGCAGAGTTGAAACTTTTCTAATATTGTGAATGCTTCGTAGTATTCACACATACCTTTTTTGGTACCTAACTCATACCACAATTTTTGTGCTATTTCAACAATTCATATATCAAAACATTCAGCTCATTTAGGACATTCTGGCTATAACCTTTGGTATTTCAGCTAATTATACTTTTTCAGCTATTTCACTTTTTCTGACACTTTTTTCCCATTGACAATGAATGAGGCTATTTTCAACATCCTTAAAACCCTTCACAATGTTTCTAAATCTTTACAGCACCTATCACAATTTGTTCTGCTTATGCTCTTTTTAAGTTCCTTGTGCCAATTTGAGCTTCCTTTTTTTGCTAATATTAACGTTTTTCTGCCATTTTAGCTAAAATTCTGCACTTTTCTGCTATTCTTCTGCAAATTTCTGCTTTTTTGTGCTTCTTTCTGCTAATTTGACTTATTTATGCTTCTTACAGTTGCTTTCTGCTATATTCAGCCTCAGCTATTTTAACTTTTAACTTTAAGCTTCATTCTGCAATATTCAGCTATACTTTTGCTCCTTTTTACTGTTTTTTTGGCATTTTTTCTTCTTTCAGCTTTTCAACTTTAATTTGGAATAAAGCTTTTGTCATTAAATATTTTCCGATCATATTCTGCAGCTTTCAGCAAAAAAGCATTCACACTAGCATTTTCGCAGGAAATGCAATTCTCTAGTTAGTTTAGATTTAACTACAATGAGCATGCATCAGTGGGACAACAGCTCGTGTGTTCCTCAATGTTAAATCCCAAAATAAAATGTTAACAAAAATCTTTCCAGAATTACACTCTATTTCTCCAAAATTACATTGTTCAAAAAGCTATCTGCAACAGGTAAGATGTTAACTGTCCATAGGTTTTCTACAGAACCCCATTTTAAAAAATGTGACCAAGCTGCATGACCAGAAATATACTCTCCAATGAATTAAAAGTGAGAAAAACCAGTGTCAATACAGAAGCTCTTTAGTGACAGACATGCACATGCAATAATGATCAGAATTTATTTTTCCATCCGAAGTGAGACACGTACCTGAATGAGTATTTTTCCTAAGCAGACAGACGGGGTGCTGAGCTCAGCCATGAACATTATGCCCTGGAAATAATCCCCCTTTCCTTGTCGCCAAAACTTGTGGAAAAAAAAAGTAGATGATTTGACTGTGTGAATGATGGTTTGTAATTTTATTTGGTTAGTTATTCAGAACTCAACAGTCACTCGGCATGTTCACAAAAAAAGGCAATTTCTCTAGTTACACTTATTTTCCTCTAGACTTCTTTTAAACACCATATCAGTTATCCCTGGGCGAAGTAAGAGAAGCGTTGCACAAGTGAGGGTTAGTTACATTATTATGTCAGTGTTGTATTTTTCCTGCCTCACTCAAATCTCAGCTAAACAAACAACAACAACAAAAGCAGCGTGTGATCATTACCACAGACACGGGGAAGCAGACGGTGACCATGACGACGTGATGCAGCACCATGAGGAACTCCCGACGCAAGTAGCTGGTCAGGGCTGAGCTCATGTGCTGGGGGGCGGCCGAGGCCTCCTCGTGCCCTTTGACCCGCAGCTTGTACCAGTAGCACATAAACATTGCGTAGATGTCGTACACGAAGTAGGGAACGGCAAACATGATGTAAGTGCTGGTCAGCCAGTGCCTGTGCAAAAAAAAAGGGAAGACTTTTAACTCTAATTTTAAAACAAAGTATGAAAAGAATTCAGTCAGAAAGCTGCCACACTGTAACTAACACTGTATTTGAGTCCTTCCAGGAATGCTAGGCCTTAGTTATTTGTTTAAATTGAGCGTTTTAATGACACTAAATCTAGACACCAACTTGATGATAACTTGTCCTGGAAACCACTTATCCCATCAGCTGCATTGTTTCTCACTATAAAACAGAAAGCTAGTGAGTCAAATGCAACAAAATGACTTACTGGTCCTCAATAATGTCCTCACAGGAAGAAGCAATGATGTATCCTGCTGACGAAGCCATGACTGCCTGAATTGACGACACCAACCTTTTAAGTGGAACAAAACGTGAAAAAAATAAAAAAGAAAAACGGAAATATGTTTCATCAATCAATGAGTTTTTCAATGAGGTTTTTTGTTGATGAGTTTAAGAACATTTTTAGTGCTTTTAACTTTTTTTTATGTGAAACCAATATTTAAGATACTTAACAAAATCTGTCCAAAATACTATAAACAAAGACGAAGAGAAGGAATAACCTTGATGATACATGACTACACACACACACAGCCTAACCTGGCTGATACAATGACTGCATCTCCTTCGCTCCATCTCAGTGCCGGGATGGACTTCAGGCATTGTTTGGACAGAAGGAAAAGGCCCGGAAAGAACATGGACCCAGCAGCCAAGATGATCAGCATGGTCCCGGGCGAGCTGACTCAAGAGGCAAATAGTTCAGCAGACAATCTGGTCCTTGAGATCTGTCGCTTTCCGTCCTCTCTGAAAATAACAGGATACAGGAGGAGAAGTGTTAACATTGATCTGAGCAGTGGTAACTCCCTCATGTTTACATTTGGCTGCAGTTACTAAGATAATGCAAAAAAACCCTATCACACTCAAACATACATGGCCATACATTATGCTAACTTTGTTGAGGGAAAAATTAGCTACATTTGGGCAAATGTGGTTTAAATGAAAATGAATTAGGTGTTTTTGCCAGTGTTTGTCAGTAGTATTGGCAAAATATGTCTTTGAACCAATGGAAAGATTTAAATGATTAATTTAGCTAACACAATAATGACTACAACTCAGTCAGTTTTACACATATCATTTACAAGGTTCAATCTACGAGGCTATAACTTTCTCATCATAAAATTTTATGTTAAATTGTTTTAAACAGCCACAAAGTTTCTGCATCATGCATACATAAACCTCTCTGCTTATCAAGGTTTTCTAAATATCTTAAATGTGTCAGACAGCTGAGAAAACAAAAAGAACCAGATCCAGTCAAAGTGCAGACCTGGACCTGATTGACCAGACCTTAAGACAGCTGTGCATAGACAAATGTTAACAAACCAATATAAATCGATGTAAAGAAGAATGGGCCCAGAACTTTTTTTTCCCAAAAAACCTTTAAAAAGTCTACTGGCACAAAACCACTTAAAATAAGTTCACCTCTAGTCAAAAAAATACAAATTTCTTTAATACTGGATGTAATTTTCCTCTGTGATTAATAAAAAAAATCAGATTTTCTGTGTGTTCTGACATCAATTACTTTCTACGTGAGATATGCTGGCTGTCCTTACTTTTTTACCAGGGCAGCAGACTAATAGAAAAGGATAAAAAATTCAAAGAGATTACACATAAACTTGATCTAAAACACTTTTTAACAGAATGTGTATGCTGACATCACTGTCAATGAACGTCAAAAAAAAGTGCCAGTTTGAGCATCATCTTGTCTCATCCATCTGTTTCCCACTTTTCCATTTCTTCCCAGCTCGTCCATGAGCGGGTTTATACTTTGCTTACAATACACCGGCTGACTCATTAAAAAGTTCAAGTCCATTAGCGAAATACGCAATGCGCTATTTTAAAATCGTCGAAAATATCGACACAGCAAGCACTGCTGGAGCTCATTGTTCCTGAAAACAACGTTAGCTAATGTCACCTGTCTGGGAGGAGGAAGCTGTGCTGGGTCGCTTACAAAACAACACAGAACGGATGCATGCTAACACACTAATTAATATTTATCAGAGTTAACATTTTCAATCCATATAACGTCAGCTTGTGCAACCTGGCTAAAATGCAACAAGACTATATGTTTGCAGCTGTTTGTTTGTAGCATTCAGCTGTACTAGCAACTGTAACAGCTAACCGCTAACCTTAGCTAACAGATCGGAGTCTGCACATGTTCGGAGGAAAATAGGATAAGCAACAATTACCCACAGCGACTCTGCAGAGTCCAGTCAGCGGCCAGTCGAAGGTCGTGTCCTGCGGAAAGCGTTTAAAGATATCCCAGGGCTCTCAGCCTCGATGCTCCGCATCTTTATGTGGCCGCTTGAATATTTGAAGGGTAGCAGCAGCGCGAGCTAATGCCAGCTAACTTTGATCAAAATCTGTGAGGTTCGTTCACTGCAAAACGTTGGTGACTGGCATCCGAGCCAGTCAGTGTAATGTAAAGACGTTAACTGGATAAGATGGGTGAAAGCGGATGAAGGACGAGAACACGGTCTGATCCAGATGTGGACGTGTTGTTAGCGGATCCTTCTGTCGCTATGTCCTCGCCTCTGTCTCTCGCCACAGCAGCACAGAGATGCACCGTTGACTCAACACTGTGGACTGCTGCGCCAGCCAGTTCTTTATGGCAGGCCGATGTAACATAAAATATAGTCACACTGTAATAACTGTTTTAGATACCAGCATTTATCCTGGTCAAAATGGTAACCTGAGCTCCCTAGTATGAACTGAAATTAATAATATGTAAAGGTAGAAATATGAAATTTAACATATGTAAAGCTAAAAAAATATGTAAGTGCAGAGTGACTTTGCTTAACTTATTAAAAAAAGGTGAAAGTGAATTGAACCACAGATGAATGTTTAATGTTAGTTCAAATATTTTAAAACGTAGATACAAAAAGCAGAACAGGGAAAAGCAGAAATATTGTGAAAAGCACAAAGACTTAATAAAAGACAAAAGGAAATCAAGAGACAAAAAGTTGCAGAATTAGACAAAATGATGCATAAAAAGACAAAAACGACAAATGTAAAAGAAATTTAAAAAAATTAAATAGACACGAAAATATATACAAAGACAAATAGAAAAGGAAAGCACATTGAGGGAGAAAGGCTGCATAATGGGATATAAACAGACAAATTTGACAAACAAGGAGACATGAAACAAAAAGATGTATATGATGACATAAAAGGACAATGAGACAAAGATAGCAAGCAAGCTGAAGTAGATTTTAAAGAGTGCAATATTTCTGAACATATTTAAATGATTAAGTGTAAATAAAATTAAAGATTTTAATTTCAGGGTATAAAAGTAGCATAAATTAATAAATATCCAGCATGTTTGCAAAGTTTTGTAATTAGACTGCAGCTCATCAGTATTTCTATTACTGATCAACCTTTTCATACATTCTCTTTGGCATTCTGTGTTGCTAAAAGGGTTCTTTATTTGCAAGAACTGAATTCTGACTGTCTGGCTTGCTTTGGAGCCTAATTATTAAATGATACACTGGCTTGCCATAATTGGTGTTATAACAAGAAATGTGGATCAGTCATATATCTGTGTACTGCATTTGAAACAGTGAAAAGATAAACAGTGGCTTCTGTTAAAATGAGTTTGATTATAATTTTTTTTTTAGAAGCCAGACATATCAGGGTTCAGGGACCCCGTTTTTTAAGATTAATTTAAATTCCCTTAACCATCTTCTTGTATGTATGAAACTTGACTTAAATAACTAAAGGTAATTGTAAAGTATAACAACTGTCCTAAGATTAATTGGTATTTTTTTGAATTTCCTACGTTCAAAATGTTATATGAAATTTAACCATTAAATGTTTTACAAGCATCAGATGACCATGACCTAATTCCTTAAATGGTCAAACGTGAACAGAAATATTGAACTTGGAAAATGGTCTAATTCAATAGCATGACTTCCTTCTGTCAGCCTTGCTGTGAGCAGCAGCAATAATAGATTCATGGTGATTAATATTTAAACAATCTTTGAAAAACCATGAAGTTGCTTACCTTTGGCTTCTTTGCAACTTTAATGTAAATGTAATTGCACTGATTTTATATTGTAGCTGATGTTGTGCAATGTTTTAGATGCTGAAGACAAAAAAGTCACACAGAATAACGCCTCTTTAATCTTTTACTTTAAATTTTCCAAATTATAAAATAACATGATCTCTACGTCATCTACAAAAAAGAAAACAAAAAACAATTGACTGTAGTAAGCATCAATTTTTTTTACTCTAACAACTTTTTAGACATGCATACTGTTGAGAAATATAAAAATATAAATATAAATACATCCCATTAATATTCTTAATGAATTCATGACTAAGATTTGAAATATTTCATCATAAAACAATTAAAATGTAGTTGAGTATGATAAGGCATTATGATGTATCACAAGAGCTGTACAGATTTCTAGAGGTATTTTTTTTCTTGTTTTATTGTGATGAGGAAAACCTAAGAATTAATTCGCAATAAATCACTAACTTTAACGAAGAAAAAAAAAAATCAAAGAAAAAAACAAAGAAACGACTACAAATTAACACAAAATTGACTTAAACTGCACTCGAAAAACAAAACAAGGTTTTGTTTACAACCAAGCAAGTGATGCTTCAAATGTTCTTATCCGTCCTCGCCAACTTTAGAAGCCCTTCCAACCTAACGTCACTCACGATTAGACAGTTGTTCGTTCATTACATCGCTGATGCAGAACAAGGACCTGCGTTCAAAACAAGTGCTATACAAAGAGTTAAAACGACTAAATCTAATGCATAAGTTTCACTCATTGGACTGATACATAAAGAAAACTAAAAGAACTATGGCAATGACAGTTACAATCAAATGAATGGCAAACTATGTCAAAAATCTTGAGTAAAATTAATTTTATATAAATATTACTGTTTACAGCTAACTAACCTAGTGGAACTGCTAAAAGTTTTATTTTGTCAGGACAGTTCCCCTAACGATAAGCATGACAGAGCTAGTTTGTTTTCATGCAAAACGTAGATCTCAGGTGTGAGAAGAGTCGCCATGTCAGAAGCGAAGTGCTGATTAGTAAGTTTTTTTTCAATATTATTTGTTTTAGTTTTTTTTTTGTTGTTTTTTTTGTATTTTAAAGGCCAGACCCAGGGAGGAAGACTTGGAGCAAGAAAATCCAGGAAATCTCAAACCTTGATCCACACTAAGTCCAAAAACAACCGATTAAGGTGCTTGATGCTCCTGAACACAACTCTCCTTTTGTTTCTGTACCTTTAGGAAGGGAAACTTACAATCCCATACCCCCACAGCCTGTTCAGTATGGTCTCTTTCCTGATCAATTAAAAAGGGTAGTTTGGACTTTTTGAAGTACATTTTTGTGAAGCAGTAGCTACCTGTAACAGGCAGAAGTCTTAGCAAAGAGATTTTGGAGAAAAAGAAATGAGCCAGAAAACCAGTTGCATCGAGACAGCCTTCCAAAGGATTACAAACAAAATTTTTTCCAATGTTGCAACAACTTTAGAGAACATCGGACATTTAACATTAACCGTCTCAGAACAATTCGAACCCTGTCCAACCAACAGTTCTACCTCTATGTCCTCTGGCTTATACAGATATCCTCTTATCTCTCAAGAAATGGAAAATCATTTCCCCTGCCATAATCCTTCATTGTTACGGTCTCAAATTGATCTTGAAATACTACCAGCAAACCGAGGAGTCTCAGCTGATGAGACGGACGATCCAACCAGCAGCGTCTGTATTTTTTAGTAACATAATGTTCATCTGACTAAACAGCAATAGACTAAAACACACAGGGAAATCTTACAGCTAAAAATCAAATCTAACTCATTCTGTAATCAAATATCCTGATTTAATTAAAGCCTGGCTTTTGCAGGGCTTTTATGTTGAAGGCAACTGGATGTTTACATCAGCAGCACCGATTTCTTATGTTGCCCCTCTGAAAAAGCAGCTTCCACCCATCTGAACAAAATAAGGAGTCTCATACAAAAGCACAGAGGTACTCTAACCTGACTAGTCTTTAGCTTGACCCCTAAATGAGAAATATTTTTTCAAAAACCTAATTTTGCTAAGACTCCTGTTTACTTTAGGTAAATTACTAACTGCTTGTAACTACTCCATTGAATCCCACTTCAATGAATCCAAACCACCGCTTTTGACATCTTACTAAGACTTACTGAGCTAGCTTTAAATCTAAATTTAGTCTCCATCTTGTGGAAAACAAACATGCAAGAGGAGACCAAACTTCCATTCTAATGTTTGTTTTGTTTTTGAGGAGATATTTTCTCCCTGCAACTTCTAAGTAAAAGTCATTTGGATTCTTTTCTTTTCTTTTTTTTAAATTCTGTGTTGCAAAAATGGAGGTAAGATCAGAGCTGGTGAAAGATGTACAGTACTTGGTGCACTTGCAGAGAGCAGCTGATGCCAAAACGAGTTGAGGGAAAGATCAAACCGGAGGCTCTTTCACAAAACCTTTCAAACCAGGACTTAAGATGCCTTCTGGCTGTTTGAATGGACCGAGGTGGGGTTAAGCCAAGTCACCCTTGATGTGCCGTGATGCGAGGTAGTAACAGAGCCGAAACGGTGGACGAGTAAAAAGTTAAGCTGGATGAATAATGAAGTGATGACATGATCTGTACGACCACCCGACCGCAGGATTAAATAGATTTACTATCAAGAGATCAATGATTTTGCCAACTGACTATATTTAGTTTTTTTTAAAAAAATGGCTAACCACAAAGATCACTAATCTGAGTTAATTCATTATGTTTTGAAAATGATGAGGGAAACGTCTGTCATGCAATTAATGTGTTCAGCTCCACGCCTCGTTTGTTTTTTTTTCATTTTCTGAAAGCTGACGTCTCTGGGGGATGTGGCCGGCTCCAATTATGATTTATGAACGGCCAGAGGCAACATAAAGACAGACCGGTCCGCGCAGCCATTCTGCCGAACTGTTTCATGAAAGAGCCTATGGAGAGGGCAGAGTGATGCAGTAAATGCTCTCAAATCTACAGCTTCACAGGAGCATTCAAGAATGTCTAGACAACACATCCACGTTTGTCATTTGTGTCAGTGAAGATGCTGCAGACACAAAGGTCCATCATTTTAGTGGCTTCAGTCTGTCACTGTTTGTTTTCTTCTTTTGTTCCAGCCATGCACCTCTGAGGTGAAACTGCTGCGTTGGCTTTAGTTTCTCCTCTAACCTTTACTGTTAAGTCTGACAAAACTGAAACCAGATCAGCATCTAAGTAACTTCCACCTTCTCTACCCTTACCCTCTGCCTCATGTTAGCTCTCTGCTGCTAACTGTGGGACTGTGGCGCTGCAATACTAGAGCAGTCTGTGACCAGCAGGTCTACCACCGTGTTACCAGTGACGTAAACGGTGGGAGCTGTCACCATGTTGCTGAGGGAGACGGAGCTGCTGGCTGCCACGTTGGAGGTGATGGGACTCGGGGCGCCCTGGCTGGTGCTGTGGGTGCCCATGTGGCCCTGAAGCTGAGTGGGCGTCTTGCAGTGGACGCCACACAACTGGCAGACGAGAATGCCCCCAGAAGTCGTCCCTCCAAAGCCCCCTGGACTCTCTTTCCACTCCTGGCCGTGGTGCTTCTGGGCATGAACGCGAAGGTATGTCAGCGTGGTGAAGCCTGATGGAGGACAGCAGAGCCAGGAGTTATTTCAGAGGAAAATAAAAAGTAAAATAAAATTCAGAAACACTTCAATGGAAGTGTGATGCAAAATAATGACTGTCACACATTTTACACTGTTCACTACATAAGAACTAAAAGCAAGGATGTAAAAGTGACTCAATGTGAATATATGAGCTCTACTGCTGCTGATACTTTTATACCCTAACATTAGTTGTACTTCATACACAGCAGTGCTCGGATTTTTGTATTTATACTGGTTAGAATAAGGGGTGGGAGGTCACATCTATTTTTAAATGCATTGCATCATGAACATGGAAGATTCAGAATCAATTTATTAATTTTCAGAAATCAATTTTTAGTGGTGGGCACAGCTTAGGCCTGCGTCACACGGCAAGATGTTAAAATTGTCAGCCGATATTCAAAGACTGAGACACACCACATGTGAAGATAAAAAATCATAGATATACCAGGTTTGGTCCTACAGTGTGTGGTGTACAGCCACCAGGCAAGAGACAACACACCACACACGAAAAGATATTTCATTCATGAGCATTCAGATGTTGTTTGAGAAATCACGCAAGAATTCAGATGTCAGAGGAAAAATCTTGCCTGACCTCCAGAGAGACGTGAGTTCAAAGTAATTTAACATTTGCAACAAGGAAGAAACAATGTTGATCGTTCGTGGTTTATTTTAGAGGAAAAACAACTCCAAATGACTCTTAATGTCCAGCAGACTTTCTGGTGAGTCATGACAGTTTTTTATGTCTTCTGTATTTTGGATTCCCCTCCGTGTTTACGTTACCTCGCTTTCTGATTGGCTACACGTCACATTCAGCAGGCTGCGAGCTCGTTTGTTCTCAGGTGAACGCCACACGCTGTGATATCGGGCCAAAAAAAAGACCAAACACGTTGAATATCCCCTATTTGAGGTTGGAGCGGTCCCGACGTCCTTCTGAGCCGACTAGCTCACACTTAACTGACCACCAGGAATATCTGCTCAGATTATCTTTAGAACCATCACGATAATCTGGATGTCGGAAGGGCAAAATCGGGCCAGAATTTGGCATAATTATCCAGCTGTGTGATGCAGTCCTTACCAAAACATTAGCTTCACTAACACCTAACCTGCTACTCAAATTTCTTAGTTCCGCTACCAATAAAAAGCTATATCAATAAAAAATTTGGCAGTAGCCAAAGCTTAACCGTTAATATTTAATATATTAAAAGTAACTAAACCCAAAATCATTTTTTTTCCTTCTAAATTGTGCCTTAAGGGTATCATCTTTATATTTCTGTGCTAATTTAGACATTATCGAGCAAGTTTGTTTAATTCTGCAGTATTTTCTCTAAAACTGCCTTAGTGCTGCCCTCTATAGGTTGAACAGTGGCTACTGCAGTTGAGTTTTCCTATTGGTTAAAATAGTACATGCTTCCGTCACAGCTTCTAGTTCGAGTATAAAAGGCTCTCACTCAGAGACAAGCCCCTGCAGCAGCTCAGGGGTTGACACAGACAAACCTTTACTGGATTATTCTACACGTATAGCAGAATGTTTAAAACCAGGTTTGTGATTTGTGAAACATCAAAGTCTGTTAAGTCAAGCTTAACACTTGTTTCAAAATAAAAGCATAGATTAAACATATATGTGTGCTTTCAGTAAGAAAATAAAAGCATACAATATGTACTCACTGCGGTTACAAAGGTGACAGACATGGTGCTGAGACTGGTTATGAACCCTCATGTGATCTGTGATGTAAGCAGCCGACAGCAGCTTCCCACAGATGTGGCACGGCACCTTCTCCTCATGGCGAATCATATGTGCACGTAGACGATCTTTTGTGGCAAAGCAGGACTCACAAGTCTGAAGAACAATAGAGAATATGACTTATTTAAAATAAATGCAAGATGTGTTTATTTATGTAAACAGAGAGAGTTTTCATAATTTAACAGTTTTTACCCTCTCCATGACCATTCTTTAGGAATGTTTTTTAGAGATGTTTTACTCACTCGGAGATTCAGATTAAAGCTGATAATTAAACTTTAAAACAGGCTAAGAAGATTTAACACCATGCTGATGTGACATACAGGGCATTTGAAGGGTCGTTCTGAAGAGTGCACCTGTCTGACATGACTGTTGAGATGATCAGGCCTTTGGAAAGACAGAGACAGGAAAAACATTAGAACAGGAAATGAATCTGAGGGCTAATAAGACAATGGCGCCGTGCAACCGTTTGTTCACCTGGAGAAAGCTTTGCTGCAGTGAGGGCAGATATAGGGTTTCTCCACGCCGCCCTGGTGGGAGCGCACGTGGTGGCTCATGCGGTCCTTCCTCTTGAAGCGCTGCTGGCAGATGGGGCAGGAGAACGGCTTCTCGTCCGAGTGGGACAGGCGGTGGCGGTTCAGGTGGTACACGTCCCGGAAAGCCTTGCCGCACGTCTCGCAAGCGTGGTTCTTCTTCACGGGGGTCGGGTTTGGGTTAGCGGGCCGCTGAGAAACAAACAAACAAGCTGCAGAGTTTAGTGTTTTCTGCGCAGGATTACATTTATTTACACAGTCAGAAATAATTCAGTCCACTACTCTAACACTAGACTTTTATTTGAACCCATGCAAAAACTAATAATTGGCCAATTAGACAGTTCTGACAGCTGAGGTTAGAGAAATCACTTCCGACTCAACTTGCACACCGTTTGTGTTACAGAGAACATGCAGGGGAGCGTGGGGGCTTCACGCACTTCGTTTCTTAAACTGGGGACCAGTACCAGCACCGAGACGGGCTTTACTGGTCCCAAAACTGGTTAGTTTTTATGGATTTCTCATATTTAACACACAAGTGAATTTAAGTTTAAATTACTCCAAGACAGCTGCTTGGAACCAGCCTTACAGCGTGCCAGTTTAAGGAACAACATGCCTGAAGGTTTTGGCGCCGACGACAGCCATCTTTCACAAGGCCCTGACCCACCTGTACTGTCGCCCCTGTGGCCATGACGACAGCAGCAGGAGGCGGAGCGTGAAGGTTAACGCCAGCCATTATGTTTGGCATGACGACCCTTTCACCATCCTGACCACCCAGCTGGGGTTGATGGGCGCCCACCAGCACGCCAGGAGGGCCAAGAGGGGGAGGCGCGGAGAGGTGCAGCAGGGAGAGGGGAACAGTGGGCCTCTCCACGCCCCCTCCGGCCCCCACCACCATTGCCGGCGGGGCCACTGCCGCCGCCACCACCACCACCTGGCCAGACGCTCCCTCCTTTGCTCCCTCCGCCTGCACTCTGGCCCTGTCCTTCATGCGTACCCCAGTGTGGACCGACTGGTGCCGCCGCAGGTTGTAGTTGTTCTTGAACTGCTTGTTGCAGATGGCACAAATGTGTTGGGCGCGGGCCGGCCGAGGTGCTGGCTTCACTGGATCCAAAAGAGCCGAGGGTAAAAAATAAATAAATGGGAAAAAAAACAGAGAAATGTGTTAAATTGTGTTCTTCACCAACTCGAAGTTTAAAGCCTAGTGCACATTTGTGGTCTAAGAGGAAAAAAAGTGATAGCCAGCTGCTCGTGACAACTGGGCTTAAAACTAATCTGTCACACTAGAATGTTTTAGACAACTTCTGCCAACTTATAATTTTTTTTGTCTAAATAACTAATAAAAGTTATACATTTGATCAATTTGTTAGCATTGCAGTATATACTCACCTAAAAGAGGCTTCCAGTTGATTTTTTTTTTTAATTCCATCGCCAACGTGGATGTCTTTAAAAGTTTTCTAAGTTGTCTAAAATGTTATAGTGCAACAGGGCCTTTAGGCTCCATTAAGAAATTTCATTTTAAATTTATTAGTTGGGTCAATGATTGTTAAACTCAATAATAATGTGCCTGACTAACATAAGGCTCTGTTTTACACGTTACCAGTCTGTTATGGGGGCACTGATATGTTTCTCCTCTGTAGGGTGTGTTACTAATGTTGTGTGGTTGCCCTTTGCATTTTTTATTTTTCTTGTTAGTTTTTGTTTGTTGTTTCATGTTTTGTGGACCTCAAGTCTGTAAAAATTGTTTGCTATAACCTAGGTAAATAAGTCTTATATTTTGAATAATTTGCCTTTGAATTTATTTGAACCGTTTACACTTAAAGGCCTGGCATAATGCAGAAATTCAAACCTCAGGCATGACGACTGAAGTTAGAGTGAGAAAATTTGAAGGACTTATGTAGGTTTTCATCATTCTGTTTGGAGAACCGGATATGAACTCCTAAAAAGTTGTGTTCAATATGAAGAGTGAAAGCTTTGTTTCCTAGTTCTGCACTTTTTGTTTACATTTCTTTCATTCGAACTCATGTGTGTTTCATTTATTATAATAAATTTGTACTTTTTATATATTTTGTGTTTACCACTGGGACTGCAGTGCAGATGACAAAATTTAGAACATCTTGTGTTTGCAATTTATTTTGTGCGTAGTCTTGATTTAACGAACCAAACCAAATACTTTTCATTGCAACTTTTTGATTTTAAACACTGCGCTGTGTTTTCCTGCTGATGGCTCTTTGATGAATGTTTAGTTAAATTCAGGTGGTGCCTTATCTATGACCAGAAAGTATACTTTCCATGTTATATCTATGTAGTGGCAAAACAACCAAACAGATAATCTTTAGCATAATTTAAATACATTTCATAGTGTGCTATTGTTGTTTATCTTAGTGTTTGAGTCAATCTATATGTTCAGTCTTCACTTCAGTGCATCCTGTCCTCCCTGTAGCTTTTCAACCACCTGACTGATCTGAAAAACCAAAAGCCGACTGAGTTCTGCTCCCTGCTAGCTCCACAGGTGCAGAGGAGTGCAGGGTTCCTCACCAGGCAGGGGTTCCTCACTGAGAGCGGTGGTGTCCACAGTTGAAGGAGGCTGTGCTATGTGCTCTGTGGGTGGGGTCTGGGGAGAACTCGTATGCACTTGCATGAGCTCTGATTGGAGGCTCCCCTCCACTTGGTTTTGGGTGGGAGTACTCTGGAGAAGCAAGGAGAAAGGCCATCACCAAATGTAAACACACAAGTCACAGCATTATCTTGTAGTAACACCAGGTGTGAGGGCCTGGAGGACTGCTGGGCACACACTGAGCAGGCCTTTGTGTGTGTAGGGAGGAAATAAAGTGAGAATTAAAAAGAAAATAACAATCAGAGGCCTGCAAAGCCTGCCTACCTGGAAGAGAAAATTGCTCCAAGCAGCATCCATTTTGCGCCACAGAGATGGAGATTATGAAGTCAGCTCCTGAATGAGGTCGTGGAGAGCAGCTTTCGCATGGTTTGGATACAAACAGCCTCCTGTCCAGCAGCTGGAACCGCGGGTCTCCCGGGTTCTCTCAAAAACCGCGAATGATCACTGACTTGTCGGAAATCTATTCTAGAGGTAGTGCTGTCAATTAAAACGCAGGCAGCTGTTGGCTAAAAGCGGGCTGCAGTAAGTAACACAGGCAGAGAGGAGGAGCAGGCCGAGTCCACAAAAACAGCTTCTTTAAATATTTAACTTTAAACTTTTTGGATTTATTTAACACAAACCTGCCTAAACACGAACTATTACAGCAGAAGTACTTGAACAAACCTCCAAAACAAATCGCACCTTACTGAGTATTCACTCTTTAAAACCTGTTCGTCACCGTGAAATAAATGCATTTTTAACGCAAGAGACAAAATATGAGTTATAAAACACGTATCTGATAGCACAGCGGGTCATGCTTTGTTTTTAACGTATGAATCTATTTCCCCCCGATTTTCTCCCCGATAGGCCAATCGGGTGTTTTGTCGAAGCCTCGGTGCTGGATTCAAGCCCTGACCCCGGCGAGCGGCGCTCCCGCCCGGCCGCAGCCTCTCGCTCCACCTCGGCCGTTCAGCTCCGAGGATGTCATCTTTCTTTTTTTATCGCCCCGCTCTCCCTCCTCCCTTCCCTGTCTCTTTCTTCCTTTTCTTTTTTAATTCCTCTTTCTTTTCTCCCCCTCCTCTCCTTTTTTCTCGCACCGCTGTGTCCCACTTGCTCTTAAAGGGATAGAGTTTCCTCTCTGGAAAGCCCTCCCCCCGTGTCTCTCTCTGATTTCCGTCCCCCCTCCTCGGACAATTTGTCCTCTACCCCTTCCTTCCTGGATTTTCGGCCGACACAAAATGCACTCCAGTGTTTTTCTTTCTTCTCCGGGCCAGGCCGAACCGAGCAGGAAAACAAGCAGAATGACTTTCCATTAGCCGGGAGATTATAGACGCATTTTAAAGGGGCAATGTCTACAAAACCAGTCAGTCCATAATAATAATAATAATAATAATAATGATAATAATAATAATAAACACGTGGAAAATTAAACAAATTGAATTTCTCAAAATTCAGGATAGCATTTCTGTTAAATTACAATATAATAAAGCATTAATCTTCTTTGTATTTTGTTACATTCTTGATGATCTAACGATTTTATTTATTAGAAATGTCTTCTTCTTTTTTTTTTTTAAATAACCATTTCTGAAATCATGTTTTGTGTTTGAATTGTGTGTTCAGTGAAACTTAATTTGCCTACATGCATGTTTGAAATAGTTTATTTTGTGAAATGTTGATACATTTTGTACATCTCCACGACTTTAAATGATTACTTAATTCATAAGAACCAAGTTGAATTTCTCAAGTTTTATAGAATAATTTTTTTTTTACTGTAACAAACTTTATACGATATGTAGCAAAGTAGTAATGACCTTATTTTGAAAATCAACTTATTAAATAACTAAACTGTTACCAAAAGGCTAACAGCTAAAATTAACATAAAGCTAGTGGTAGCAAAAGACTAGCTAAAAACTAATAGTAGCAAAATCTAATTTACAGCTAAATGTAGCAAAAAGATAAATGTACTGAAACTATCTAAGTAGCAAAAGGCTAACTAAAAGTAGAAAATGGATGGCTAAAAGGTAAAGTTAGCTAAAGGCTAGCTAAAAGTAGCAAAAAAACTAGGTAGAAATAAAGTGTAGCAAAAGATTAGGCTAACTAAAAGCCAAAAATAGTAAAAGTCTGGCAAAAAGCTAGACATACAGAAACTAGTTAAGAGTTAAAGTTAGCTAAATGGTAGCTAAAAGTAGCAATAAAGCTACCTAAAACCTAAAAGTAGCAAAAGTCTAGCTCAAGGCTAAAATAGCTACTATCAGCTAGAAGTAGCAAAAGGCTAATTAACAGCTAAACATAACATAAAAGTAGTAAAAGGCTAACTAAAAGCTAAAAGTAGCACAAACAAGGTAGAAGCAAAAGTAGCAAAAGTCTATTTAAAAGATAAATGTAGCGAAGTAAAAGTATCAAAAGGCTAGCTAAAAACTAAATGTAACTAAAAGCTAGTTCAAATTTTAAATTGTTTTATTTGTTGCCCTGAAAATACATTTCAATATTTTAAAAATCAAATCAAACCCATTAAATCAAATTAATGTGTTCATATCAATTTATTATCTTTTTTAAGTTACTTTTTAAACACCCCATCATTTGTCCAATACATATGTTAACTTTTCTTTCCCTCATCAAGATTGAAACTGCTAAATGTGAATGTCTGAGAATCACAAACACATCCCCTCCCACACACACACACACAATCAAAATTAAAAACAAAATAAAATCTCAGTCAAACACAAATGAGCCTGTGTTCCTCCGTCACCAGGCGTGCTGCAGAAACTGAGACCCCCTGCACCGACAGAGCAAACACACTGATTCCCACACACCAAGGTCGTCCCAAACCCGCCAAATCTTTGAGTTTATACAAGAAGTTTTACGCATGCACCGGTAATCAGTCCAACCAAGCAGTAAGTGTGTTATACAGGAAATTCTCTTAAGCTGGTGTTTGAGTCATACAAACAGCAGGGTGATTATCTTTCTTCTGCACCTATTCAAGTTATAAGAACAATAAATTAAAAACAAAAAAAGTTCTGACTGTGTCTGATGTCCTTCAGGCAGCCCAAACAAATGAAGATAAAACCATCACTGAACACTGACCGGTGTGTACGGGCTGCTGCGGTCACTGCTGCTGTGGAACCAGGGGAGGGGGGCCACGTTCACAGCAGCTCAGTCAAAACCCGTCCTTTTGTTTATTTATCTGCTGCACATTTTCCACTGCCTGCATGCTGCATCCTTCGGCAGTCAGTTTATGTACCTGAACCCATAAACAAAAATTAAATTCCAAAAGAAAATGAGTGTTTACATTCCAGTGGACATTTTTTTTTTACAGTAAGAGTCCAGAAAAGGAGGTCAGAGTTCAGAGCAGTGGGGTGGTTGCTCTTGAAGGAGTGTTTTTTTTAAATTCAGTTTGATAAAAAAAGAAACAAAAAGTGGCAATATACTTAGACTTCACCGCTCAACACACATACGTACATCGTTAACAATTAGTACCCATCCCTTATTAATAATTATTATTATCTTAAAGACACACCACACCCGACAATGCAACAATTTTATCAGCTATTTTTCTTTCTTCTTATTATTTTACAGTAAAACTGGGCCCTTTGCTTTTTGAACATAAACTGTGAACATGATTACAACAACACCAGTTAACACCAGGATTAGTTATGATAATATAGACACCTATTAGAAAACGCAGCTGGAGTTGTTGCTCTAAACCTTGAATTAAATTTGAATACATATAAAAATTACTATTATTATCTTTGTTACTCTATAAAACCAAAAAAGTTTTTTTTTCTCTTTTACAGCTCCCAAAAGTATGTACAGATAAGATCAAAAATGTGGGACGCGTGATCTTAAATGCCAGTGAAACATGATTACAATAGTTTTTTATTTTTATTTTTTTTAATTCTTGTACATCTATATCATGCACTGCAGTGATTCCTGTAGACGCCTATGTTGTTTAGATATTCAATATGTCGTCAATGCCAGAAAACCCTTTTTGAAAGTATTTATATATGTCCACGCAAACGTTTCAACTCATCCTTGCTGCAGTTTTTTGAAAGAGTCTTTTTACTTTACAAACATTCTGTGTATTTGTGTTTAAATAATAGTTTTAAAAAAGATGGCACGACATCCCTTTAAGAAACTCCTAAAGGCATTGGTGACGTTCCAAGCAACTTGTATTTGTTTTTTTTTTACAAAAAAAAAATATCTAAATGTTTCCCAAACTCCAGAATATTGGAGACTAAAATAACTCGTTATTATAATTACTATTTTTATTATTCACATATTTTTTCTCTCTCTCTCTTTCAGGATTCCAGTTTGCTGAATAATATCTGGACACCACAGACTGAACAAAACATCCTCCCTTTAGTCCCATTATGTCCTCTTGTCTTTCTCCATTCCAGCACAGAACATCATAGAAGAAGACACGGCTCTCTCTCACTGCAGCTTTTGAAGGAAATACGGTGCCTTGTGAAAGTTTTCACACCCCTTGAACGTTCCCACGTTTTGTCCCATTTTCATGTGTGTGATTGTGAAGTGGAAGGAGAATGACACGTGGTTGTAAATACTGTGGATCTGAATATAAATCCAGTTGTTCTGGGAAGGCCTCAGAGGTTTGTTGAGTGGTTAAACGTCATCATGAAGCCCAAGGAGCACACCTGTCATGTAAAAGTTATAGAGCTATTTAAAAGCAGGGCGAACGCTGTGGCCGACCAAGAAATGTGACAACTTTTTCAAGGCGCTGTAAAGGTAAAATATTTCAAACTTCACACACCCTAGTTCACTTTTATACAAAGATAAAACACTGAACAGAAATATATATTTTTTTGTTTTTGTCTAACATTATCTTAATACCGGTGGTTACATTCCTCCCTCTTTTTCTACCTGTGAGAATGGGAAAAAGCCTCTCTACTCACCCTGAGTCTAAAGAGGCAGGCTGCAGCTCAGTGACATCACTTTGACCTCCTTCTGATCTCTTCAACTTTTTGTGCGAAAAGAGAAACTGGAAAAATCCCTAAATTCTCTGCATCTCAAGTATTCCAAGAGTTGGAAAGACAGAAAGAAAGAAAGAAAGAGGTGGCAAACCGAGTGGACTGAGATGCAGCCTGTGATAGCTACCTTCTTAAAAAAGTACTCCCTCCCTCCCTCCCTCCTTCCTTTCTTTCGGTCTGATGTTCCTTCTCCTCTTTAAGAGTAGGAAAGGTGGGAGCCATTGGAGATGTGCGAAGTGACGGAGGTGCTGCGGCTCAGGACCCCGTCACTGCCCCCGGCACCTCCAGCCCCCCCGCCCGATGCCGTTCTCCTCAGAGGCTGGGGGCTGTTCCTCAGAGCCATCAGATTGGGTGTGCCGCGCACAGCCAGCCCACCGCCTCCAAATATCCCTCCCTGGGAAGAGGAGGAGGAGGAAGAAGAGGAGGATGGGGCAGAGATGGAGGGAGGAGCAGGTGGCGGGGGAGGTAGCATGGCCAGGGACTGAGAGGAGGAGCGCGAGGGGAGGTGATGGGAGAAGGGCAGGGGGTGTGGGTGGGCCAGGTCTCCTCCTGAGCCTCGCACTCCAGCCCACTCCCGCTCCCTTTCCTTCTCCCGCTCCCTGTCTCGATCCCTCTCCCGCTCCCGGTAAAGCTGCGGCGTGCTCTGGTGGTGGTAGTGCTGGGGCAGGTGGTGGCGCTGGTGGTGGGAGGAAGACGAGGAGGAGGAGGAGGAAGAGGAGGCGGAGGAGCGGGATGAATGTTGCAGGTCCCTCCCGTCTCGCCCGTGACCCACGGCCAATCCAAAGCCGTGGGAGGAAAATGAGGACTCGCTCCTCCGGTCCCCGGCACTGCTGCCAATGCCACTGCTGCTGCTGCTGTTGTGGCTGCGGCGAGGCAGCTGCTGCGAGGACGGGTTCTGCTGATGCACGCCGTGGCTCCAGTGGCCGACAGAGCGGGCGCTGGAGGAGGGAGCGTTGGAGTAGCCCTGCTTGGCGTAGGCATCACCGGGCATGCCTGTCAGCGCCATGTTGCTGAAGCCCAGACGCAGACTCTCAGAGTCAAAGGTCTCGATCTCACTGGCCTGCCGCTCCAAGAGGGTACGGATACGTTCTGAGCGCTCGTTCTGCAGGGCCAACATCTCCTCCTCAATCTAGAAAATGACAGAGGAAGAGGACATATCATCAGTGGAGACTTTTAGGCAACGGGTGGCCCAAGGGTGGGCAAGGCTTTTTCGGGGTGGGGGGGGGGGTGGCCAATCAGGTTGCAAAGGTGACAAGTGCCACCCCTGCCCACCCTCTGGCTTTTCCCTTGTATATAATGTATTGTCTTGTATATTGCATCGTATCATATCACCTCAGTGTGCATTATTTTGTAATTGTATCAAACTATCAAAAGAGCCTTTTTTTCTTAATACATTTTTGTATTTTTTAAATCTACAAAATTATAAAACCTCAAATTAACAAGAACTGACGTTTTTTGTTCCTGTATTTCGTATAACCCCAATATTAATGAAGTTGTGTAAAACAGAATACAGTGATTTGCAAATCCTATTCAACTTATATTTATTTGAATACACTACAAAGACAAGATACCTAATGTTCAAACTGATAAAACTTTACTTATTTATTTTATACATATTCAGTTATTTTGAATTGGAGGCCTGCAACATGTTCCAAAAAAACCTGGGACATGGGCAACAAAAGACTGGGAAAGTTGAAGAATGCTCAAAAAACACCTGTTTGGAGCATTCAACAGGTGAACAGATTAATTGGAAACAGGTGAGTATCATGATCGGATGTAAAGGGAGCATCCCTGAAAGGATCAGTCGTTCACAAGCAAGAATGGGGCGAGGTTCACCACTTTGTTAACAAATGTGTGAACAAATAGTCCAACAGTTCAAGAACAATATTTCTCAACACACAATTGCAAGAAATTTAGTGATTTCATCATCTACAGTTAATTTTATCATCAAAAGATTAAAACAATCTGGACAAATCTCAGCAAGTAAGCAGTGAGGTAAAAAATCGACAGTGAATGTTTGTGACCTTTTGATCCCTCAGGCAGCACTGCATTAAAAATAGATTTTGCTACATGGGCTCAGGAACACTTTAGGAAATCATTGTCAGTGAACACAGTTCGTCTCTACATCTACAAGTGCAAGATAAAACTCTACCATGCAAACCCAAAGCCAGATATCAACAACACCCAGAAAATGCAGCCAGCTTCTCTGGACCTGAGCTCATCTGAGATGGACTGATACAAAATGGAAAAGTGTACTGTGGTCTGCCAAGTCCACATTTCAAATTGTTTTTGGAAATCATGGACCTTGTGTCCCCCGGGCCAAAGAGGAAAAGCACAAAAGTTCAAAAGGCAGCCTTTCTGATGGTATGGGGGTGCATTAGTGCCCATGGTATGGCTAACTGTCACATCTGTGAAGGCACCATTAATGCTAAAAGCTACATACAGGTTTTGGAGCAACACATGCTGCCATCCAAGCCATGTC
>JARVJO010000125.1:8911250-8929219 GCA_031762555.1 Cynodonichthys magdalenae | reverse complement strand
AAAGGAAAGTTGATGTAACACAGTGGTAAACATGCCGCTGTCCAAGGCAGCTGTTTTGGAATGTGTTACAGGTATCAAATTCAAAACGATTGAAAATTTGCAAAAACACAATAAAGTTTCCCTGTATAAACATTAAATATCTTGTCTTTGTACTGTATTCAGTTCAATATAAGTTGAAAAGTATTTGCAAATCATATATTCTGTTTTTATTTGTTTTACACATTGTCCAAACTTCATTGGACTTGGTACATCACAATAAAAACAAATATTTACTAAGTGTGTACTTTTGCATTTAATAAGCAAAGTAAAACCTGCTGCCTTAAACCACACAATTAAAAATAATTAAATTGCTCTGAGTAAACTGAACTTTACCATTTTTAATACAGACTCTTAATTTCAAAGAAAGCAATTTTACCTCAGTTTGAAGATTATTATGCAGTTTGCATTTTTCTCTGTGCCTGGTGACATTTTCCAGAACTCACCAGATTCCTGAACTACCATCTAAGAGCTTTTGTAGAGATTGCCAAAGAAGTCTAACCCTCTGCTCCAGCAGCGCCCGGCGGATGGAGACCCTCTGCTCCAGGTCTTTGACCTCCCTCTCGTGCTGCGTGTCGGTGTGGATCTTGATCTTACTCTGGTAGGCGTTGAGCAGTTCCAGCTCCTGCTGCAGCTGCATCCTCAGCACCTTGTACTCCGCTTCCTGAGTCTCGTCCAGCCGCAGCTACAAGGCAGAGGAGGGAAGCAGCGGGATGAAAATAAGAATTTTACTCGTCTGATCTGGGGAATGGTATCAGAAGGGAGATGCAAAAGAGACCTAATAGGATTGATGCTGGCAGCAGTTTTATATATGCAGTATTAAAATGAATACATCTAAAAGCATCATGTTTACTGCACTCCAAATTGAGAGCACAGATAAAAAAAATTAAACAAAAAAAAGTTAATTTAATTATGCGTAAGCATTATTTTACTTCAGTTTACTGAGATGATGTTTACCTTCGGCAAGAGTGGATTGGAGCCCAAACAAGGACAGCGAGGATTTGGTTTGCTGAGCTTTAATGGCACACGGCCATGTGAGGTAATTAAAGTCGCAGGGAGTTATGTCACATAAGAGACATGCTGTTTCATCACATCCTCTTCCTAATATGTTTTATTCATTTAAATGCTCAGGCTTAGTGAGGCACAGGCAGAAGATTGAGTGCAGCTTTGAAAAGATCCTAAAAATCTATTGTGAGGTAGAGAGGAGGACGATCCTCCTCCTTTGATATTCTGCAGCACTGAATCAGACCGAAAGCATCAATGAAATCTCATTTTGACACCTCACCTAAAAATAAAAACTCCGCATGAGTAAAACCTAAAGTACACTGGACTTGAATCATATTATAGATTTACTTTATGGTGTAAAGAATGTCCTGATTTGTTGATGAGGTTGTATTTTATCTCACTATATTGGCTGCAGGTGGAAAGTGGCAAACACAGTTCCAACAACAGAACTTTTGCACATAAAAAAACAAAACGTTGTGATTTATGGTTTGAGTCATCTCTATGGCAGCCATTTTGCTATTGAGTCTACGTCATTTTCAAATAAGCTAGACCACTTTATAGAGCTGGCATGATCAGAAAGTTTACCTTTAACCTTATGAGGCTGTTTAATTTTCAGAAAAGTAAAGGTTAATAATTATTTTCTTGGAAGGTTCCCCAATATAGATAATTTACTGTTATTGCAATATCTATATAAAATGATGGCTCATACTTTGCATATAGGTTCTAGATGGCAATAAAATATTTGGTCAACTGATTAAACCTTTTTGGACATTGTGATATGGGAGTGAGGAAAATTATCGCAATCAATTTAGTCATCATGAATTTTCAAAATAAAATAGTTTAACATTCTGCAGCTCTATTTGGGGCAAATATGTTCAAATGTTTAGTTAAGTGAAATATAGAATTAAATATCAATCAGGAGGATTTTCTCTATGAAATGTGACTCACATAAATAAAAGGCAGCTCATTTGTCCTTTGAGTTCTTGTTAAAAGTTTTATGCTGCTGTGTCAACTTGATTAAAATGAACATTTTTAAATCTACAACTTGACTGTTGTGGTATTAATATGTGGCCTCAGGCAGGTGTTTGTCCTCTGACCCTCCATGTATCCTTTTTCCCTTCAAGCTAAAAAATAATTAATCCTCCCAGAAACTCAGGAGAATGAAATGTTTGGAAAATAAGTAATTTAACAGAAAAGGATGTGTCATTAGATAAAAAAAAAAAAAGAAGCAGAAGTTTAATTAGAGGTTAACACTTTGGGAGCTGGTGAAGTCGGCTGGTTGGCAGCAGGCAGGCAGGTGGGAGGGGCAGATGGTCCGACCTCTGAGCCGGATGCTGCAGTGTGGGTGTGGTGTGAGTGTGAAGTGGACGACGTCTCCTTGCCTTACTCACAGCCTGTGTGGACAGCATGTCATTGATGGAGTGGTCGTACTGCTCAGCCAGGATGGCCAGCTTACGGGTCTGCTCGTCCTTCAAACGCTTCAGCACGGCCTTGTGGTCCGATTTAGGCGTGTTCTCCAGCAGGTGGTTCCTCAGCGCCTTGTACTGACGGGTTTGGATCTTGCAGGTGTCCTGGAACTGACGCTTTATCTGAAGCTCTTTAGACTGAAGAAGAGAGAAGAGAGATGGAAGCAGCTGGGCTAAAGTGCTCCTGTGAATGACTGAATGAATGAATGCACGAATGATGATTTGTGTGTTTTGTGCAGACAATTTCTGTAAAAACGGGACTTTAAGATATTTATTACTTATTAATGCTTTATTTACTAATTAAATAGATTCCATTTTTGGTCAATAATTGCAGTTTTATAAAAGTAATGTTTATTTAAACATGAATTTGCCTTAAGAAAAAAATCAACTTTAAAAACAAAATCAAACTAATTAGAAAATGTTCTTATTAGACCAGTTAAGCAATTACAAAATGTATCAGATTAACTATGAAGTAGCACTAAGCAGAAATAGTTTGCAATCATACTTCTACTTAGTGCAGTTTTAAATATTTATATTTCACAATGTTTAGCTCAGTTCGGAGCAATGAGAATTTGATTTTTGCACCTTTTATTCTTTTCAGAATATTGAACTTTAAAATGATTAAAAATTTAAGTTAAAATTTCCATAGAAATACATAGTTCCGTCTTTTTTTTCATAAACACACTTAAAACAGTTTAACGTTACTATATTTTTCTTTTACCATGCTACTTTAGCTTTTAGCTACAGTTCTGCTCCCTTTAGCTTTTAACCGCTATTAGTTTCCCTTTAGCTACACCTATGCTAAAATGTAGCTAGTTTTGTTAATTTTATTTTCAGCCTCCATTTTACTAGTTGTAGCCACTATTTGCTTACTTTTAGTTATCATCCATATTGCTAATTTTATTCTTTGCACATTTTGCTAAAATGTGCTTAACGAACATCAAAGATTTTTGCTCATTTTTGCACATTTTGCTAGTTTTACCCTTTTGGTCAAATGTATTTTTGGCATAATTTGCTGCTTTTAGGTACTATTATGCATCATCATATTGACTTTTTTTTTGGTTTAAGCATTTTTTCTAATTTTTAGTTAATGTATTACTAATTCTATTTACTGTTAAGCTAGAATGTAAAAAGAGCAAGTTTTGCTTATTTTAACTTTAAAATCCCAGTACTAGCTTCTTCACCAAATTTGACAAAAATCCTTTAGCAGTCAAAAGTCATTTGTCTGGTTGGTGATAAAATCCTCCACAGACAGAAAATCAATCAGGCTTTTCTGTAAAATTATGGAATTACTCTATAGGAAATGTCTTCACTGCAAAAATTATAAAAATAAGCTCAATTAAAAATGAACTTAACATGAACTCTGAAATGTAGATTTAAACATTTTAGAATGAATTAACCTTCATAGATGTACAAGTTAAATTAAACTACTTTTTATTTAACTTTTTGTGGATGACAAAAAGAAGGGCAAGACAAGTGTGTGATGATACAAAAGGAAAAAGAATAAACAAAATGCTTAAATAAACCTTTAAATAATAAATAATGAAACAGGGTAAACAAAAAAGGAGGTGGCAATAATGGGAAAAAAAAAACAGACAGGACAATGATTTCAAAACAAAGGAATTTATTTTTTTATGTGCAAATAAATTTTCTATGCTTTAGAGCACACAGCCGTACAGAAAACCCATGCAGCCAAAACAAGGACAACAAAATGTCCGTCCAAAACAGTGCAGTACTAGTTTCATAAATACTGCATAAATAAAAATAAAAAAATAAAATAAAAAGATGATATAACTTTGAGGAAGTGCAAACACTCGGACTGCGTCGCAACAAAACAGAATGCAACATGTAAACATACAGAGAGGAACAGGTAAAAACTGAACACAAATGTAAATCAATGGCAAAAAAAGTTACATTCAAACAAACAGGGTTTGTTATGAGACTTCTCTTTTTAAGCTTTGCTTCCTGGATGCAGGTCGACAGGAAATAAAACCTGCAACCTTCCTGTTTCATTTTCACTTCACAGCTAAGACTTAGCTTTTAATCTCCAGAATCCTCCACTTTAAATACGTCCGATCATGTTTTTCAGCAACACCTGGCTACTTTTATTTCTTCTGATGCGTCTCTTTTTAGGCAGACAGATTTTTGTTTTTCACATCAGAGTTTTGATTTCAATTGTGTTAAATAAACTACCAGGAGTACTTTTTTTTATTAATTTTTTTGTCCTGCTGAGTTTAAATTCAAACAATGAAGATCAAGTAATAAAAAAAAAAATCATCATCAAGTCATTAAAAAATACAAATGAAAATAAAACAGAAGTTAAAAATAAATATTTGGTTTGATTTTTTCACTTTTTTGTCACTGAATTTTGGTGATCAACAATCTTTGGTTTAAAAAGATTAAAGCTTGAAAACAGGTAGAAAGTAACTGAATTAACACTATTCTGTTTCAAAGGTATATGTTTAATTAAAAATAATGATTAAAAATAAAACTTCCTCATTTGGCATTTTTAATAGCATTTTTGAAATAATTATTGAAATGTTTGGTGATTTTTTTCACTTCATCTGACTTGTTTTATGTTTCTGTATTTCTCAAACTATTGTCTCTGGCTTCACATAAATTAAGTTATACTGAAAAATTAAATATATTTTTATTATATTATATATATAACTCTAAGGCCTATTTTGTTTTTCATATCCTTGGTGTCACTTCACAAAAGACGACCATTTATGCAAACTGTTGAAAAGTAGGCACTATTCTTATTTTATCATAAAGGGAAAATGTTTACACGGTAAATCTTAACAAGACTATTGCGCCAAGTGCAATAAAGTAGTCCAGCAATGAAAAAAAAAATAATAATAAAAAATTGATTTCACCAACTTTATGAATGAAAAAGGCTTTAAAGTGTAAGTTCAATTATACCTGAACATAAAACCTTAGCATTTACAGCTGAAATTATGTTTGGATGATTATTTCAAGTCAAACAAAGAACTTCCTTTCAATATTTTCTATTTGGCTCCAGGCAGTGTTTCATCATGGTCCAAAGGTTTTTCCACTCAGCTGTTTATTGCACTTTTCTACTGACTGACAGCTAGTGTTCAGGGTTATGTTAGTGAAATTGTTACGTATCCTTTTTGTTTGTTCTTTTCACAGTAATCAGCAAACAGGAGTGAAATATTATCATTAGAGCTGTTTAACACTGTAATAGTTGTTCTAGGCACTGACAAATCAGTGCACCGTATCAAATAAGACCACTCTAAGGTAAAAAATAAAAATAACATAAGATTGCACAAAAAAATGGTCTTAAAAATAACCATAAAAAAGTCTTAGAAATTAAGAGCAAAATAAAAATATTTAAGAAACTTTAAGGAACTTTTACAAAAAGCACAATATTAAAATGTTAAGAGATTCACTGGATTTTGGATAACTGTTTGATCAGTCTGCAGACCTGGTAACAGTATGGCTTCGTGCTCGTACGTGCACTTTAAATAAAGCTTCACTAGCCAAAAATCGATTACAGTCAGAGTGTGCACTCGTACACACGTGCTGCTAAAAGGAGGCTAATTTTTAAGATATGTGATCACAAACCCTTTCGGAAATGCTCTAAAAAAAGGACGTAGGCCCAAACCAAAAACACAAACAATGGAATGCAGAGCATGATGATGACCGAGCTCACACGAACGCATCACCAACACATTTCTCTCTGCTTCCTGCTATCTCCATGGGCGGATTTTACCCTGGACAAACTTTCCAGATGAAGTTCGCCTCAACCCACACTCCCACCTCGCTTCCTCACGAAACATCCTCACCCTCTCCTCCCTCCTCTTCCTCTCCATCTCTCTCCTCTTCCTCTCCTTTTGCCTCCTCTCCCTGACCTCACGGGGGAGCAGTCGGGGCAACCGGCTTGGGAGCTCCTTCTTCAAGAGACCCAGAGTTTGGAGCTTTGTACGCACTCCGATGGGCAGCTTTATAACGACCCGTCTGACCAGTTTTAGGACTATGGTGTTTGTAAAGTCTGCCAGGACCCCCAGCGGGCGTCTACTGAAGCGCCTCCCCCAGAGGAGGCACTTGGACAGCAGAGAGGTGCTGCTGCAGCGGGCCTGACACTCTAAAGGTAAGCTCTTCAGTGGAACTGGAATTTTGGACTGGCGCACCCCCCAGTTGCGCCCAGCTTTGGGGAACATTTCATAAAGGTTTCGCTCAGCCACACCTCCCAGGACTGACTGGCACATGGCGAATAGGGGTCGAGGAAGGCGGAAGAGGAAGCGCATGCACAACCGGTTTATTTTACGAGGCGCGTGCTGGAAGAAGTTACGAGCTGGCCTGACAACCAGGACCACAACCAGATAGAGGGAAAGGAAAAGGGAGGGAGAACTGAGGAAGGAGGCGGAGATAAGGATAATGGGGATGTAGTAAACCCCCAAACTGAAGGAGAGACCTAAACTGAAGAGGGCGCTGGCCCAAAGGCTGAATGACAGGAAGGTGGAGAGGGACAGAGAGCAGCAGGATCGCAGCAGGAGGTAGGAGAAGAAGAGCGCCAAGAAAGCCAGCTCAGCAGAGAGGATGAGAGAAGCCACAGAGGGGAGGGGTGGTGAACGACGGAGGGAAAGGAGGAAGATGGAGAGCAGCATCAAAGTGAGGTTGGAGGGATGGGCAGCAGCAGAAAGAGAAAGGAGGAGGCAGATGGCGTGAGAAAAAAGTGAGGGGAGGGAGGCAAGTGGCGGGGGAGAAGGAGGAGGTGAGACAGGAACAGGCTGCAGCACTTCTGTGGTTTCAGGGAAGTAAAGCTCTGACAGCTCGTCAATGTCTCGATGCCGTCTTTTTTCTGGGCTCGATGATGAGATGAGCTCTGATGGACAACCATCAGCCACACCCCTGCCCTCTTCCTCTTCCTCCTCTTCATCAACATCCACAGGAGACATTTTACTGTAATCCTCCTCATATTCCCACTGAACCCCCTCTACTTCCCTCAACTCTTCACTCTCTCCAAGTTTCCATGTGTGATCAACATCTCTGTCATCAGTTCCCTTTGTTTCAATGTCCTCTTCATCCATCTCAAACTTCCTGTCAACCTCAGACACACCCTCATCCCCCACCCCCTCTCTAAAATCTTCATCTCCGAGTTCGACAACTCCATCAAGCTCATCTCCATCATCATACAGCTCTATCCCTACTTCACTGCACCCCTCGTCTTCTACCGGGCCCGCCTCACTGTCCCAGCTGCTGCTCAGACCCTCAGTCAACTCAGGAGACCCCCGGCTCTCTGCGCTCTCACTCACTTTCAGGCTCTTGGGCTGCTGGCGGACCTCCACAGCGTGTTTTTGACGCAGCTCCTGCTCGCGCCTCTTGTTGTACTCCATCTGGTTGGTGAGCTCTGTCTGGTGCTGCGTGCGGATCAGATCGGCCCGCGTGCGCTGCACCAAACTCAGCTGCCGGAACTCCAGCTCCTGGGTGGACTCATGGTGGCGCAGCAGCATGGCACACTCCAGGTCCTTCAGAGTCTGCTTCTTGTTCAACTCCTGCACAGAACGAGACAACAGTGAAGAGGAAGAAAGGTTGAACTGTTTGTTTGACAACCTTTAAAAAAAACATTTGTTTACAGACACACAGGTGTAAAGACTGAACTGAATCTGGTCACTAATGAACAAGAAATAAAACAATACCTCTCTGAGCAGATCTTGCTCCAGGTTGTGGCGGGCCAGCAGCACCTTCCTCTTATATTGGCGACTCTGGAGCTCATAAAACTGCCTCTGCCTCCTCAGCAGACCGGCCTCTTCCTCTGCCTGCAGCTGCTGCATACACTCCTTCTGGTGCACCAACCATTCCTGTTTCTCCCGCTTTGGTGTCGACTGGTTCTCATTCAGTTCCTTAAGTGGTGGGAAAACAAACAAAAAAAAAACCTAGATTATCTACATTGTTGTGATATCAAGTTTACAGATCCATGTAAAATAAAGATGTTTCAAACTTTAATTTCTGAAAGTGGATAACCTCTTTAAGCTGCTCCTTGCGTTGTCGATACTGTCGTTTCTGGGAATCAAGAAGACCGGTCAGTTCCTTCTTCTGCTGGCCCAATATGTGCTGCTGGAACTTCTTCTCCTCGGTCAGGACGGCCTTTGTCTGAATAAAAACAACCAACACTGGTTAGAAATTTAACATGTAAAACCTTTAGACAAACAAGGTACTGAAGTTGAATATTTAAACATGACTACAAAAAGCATTGCTGTTTCCCCCCTCATTTCTGTTCTGTTTCTTGTCTTCATGTTGGGTTTCTCCTCAGTTTTCTTTTCATGGGCTTTTCAGCTCACCTCCTTCTCCAGGACTGCCAGGTGCTTCTTGGACAGTTTTTCTACTTCCATAGAGAAGTTGTTCCTCTGATTCTCCAGCTCTTTGTCCAGTCTCAGCTGGTGTTCGTCCATCTCTGACTTCAGCTTGTTCTCCAGGCCCATCAGCTGCTTCTGGTGCTGCCGCCGCATCCGCTTGTACCTGTCAGGAGACATCATAAAAGTTGAGTGTTTAAACAACTGTTTTGTTTTAAAAATCTGCATACAAGTCCTCATTTACAAATGTGACCCTCACCCAGACATTTGCTCTCTGAGGGCCGATCCCTGTTCGTGTTCCTGGATCTGACGAGTGACCAGTGAAGCCGTCCTGATGGTGGCGAAGTGATCTCTGCGCCGCCGCCTGCCGCCTCCTCCTCCTCCTCCTCCCCCGCCGCCGCCGCCACCACCAGACGAAGCCTCTCGTTGTGATTCAGCCTCTGGCTGATATGGATCATCATAGATATTGTCATGGCTCTAAATAATGGAGGAGCAATAGAGCAGAAAAACAGGTTTTTAGCCTTTTTGCAAAACACAGCACACATTTATTCAAAATAAATCCCTTTGAGCAGCTGAAGCAAACTGACCAAACAATAAAAACTGCTGCTGGCAGCTGGTTTCATGTTTGCCGTATCAGGTGATCAAAGAAAGTCCCCCACTCCAAAACTGTTTTAAACTTGGAATTAGACTGCATCTTGAAAAATCTAAATATAAGTAATTCCTTACACCTGTTACTCAGCGTTACTTTTAAAATAAAAACAAATTTACTAACTGATTCATTAAAAACAAATTCAATATTTTAATGTAATTTCTCCACATCCTGTAAAACAGCAAATTCTAAATTATGATTAGATGATGTGATTTACAGTGAAAGGATGTTTATTTCTTTAGAGATCTATAAATTTATTGACCCATGACTCTTATTTATCTAAAGACAAAATTTGAGTTTTTCCTATATTTTTAAAAATTCTCTAATCTGCACCTGCAGGTTTAACTGGGTGCTGCCTTTACTTCACTTTTCCCGTAGGGGGAGCAAATTTGCACATGTGAAACTAAAACTGAAAACTCTGCAGAAAACTTAGTCAAAATAAACTAAAACAGCTTAACTTCAGCATTTAAGACTCTACTTAAAGTTACAAATGTCTAGATTATGACACAAAACCACAGAGACACAATGTCAAAGAAATGTTCAGAGTTTAAAATCTTAACTAAGTTTCAGCTTAACGCTTGAACTGACCAGGGGTTTGTGCAGGACGGAGCTGTTGGAGGTGACCGTGTGCTCCCCCTCCTGCATCATGGCCATCTCCCCGCTGTCGTCTGAGCCGTCTGCCAGGCTGTTGACCGAGCTGCTCTGGGAGCTGGCGCTGATTGACATGGACGGCAGAGAGTGGGAGCTCTCCATGCTGTTGACTGTGCCAGTGTGTAACATATACTGCTCTACATCCTGAAACAAGGTAGACAGAGGGGCACGCTAGAGTTAAAAATATTTTTTTGGGAGAAATAAAAAAATTAAAAACACATTCAGAATGATAACTGGAGTCTTTACACCTGAGGTGATACGACTCCAATGGAAAGTTATGGCTTAAACACGTTTATAAAAGAGAAGTTTGTCGTCCAGTTTCTTGTTTGTTTATAAGACAGAGGCAGCTGTTATTTAGTCTGATAAAATCCTAATTTCCAGGCAACGCAAACTGTTGTCACTTGCCAAATTAGTCAAATCCCAGCAGGTCCACTCAACTCTTAAAGATGCAAACAACCCAAAGAAGTCTACGATCTTAAACTAACTGCAATCTCTGTGCATTCCTCTAATGTTTTCCTCCAGCTCTCACGGCCACCTGATCTTCCTCAGTCTCATTCCTACCTCTTCATCATCGCCTCCTTCTGGTGCCGGACCATTGTGTGCCTCATGAAAGAGGATTTTCTTCATCTTGCGGTACTGAAGGTTGTCTAGCTCACGGACAGCATCTTTAGTGCGTGCGATCAGATCCATCACAACGGTCATGGGACGCTCTCTGCATAGGAAATGGTGCTGATCGAAGCAATAATACAGAAAACAGGCACAGATTTACATTAAAAAATACTGTAAAATAAATGATTCAGATTTTTTCTTTTATAATAAATACATATTTTTTAAAACTATCTTAAAACTCCACTTGTATCACCAGTATCAATGCTGCAAAAGCCAACATTTTTGTTTTTTGACTCTGTACCTTTAGCAGCACATCAGAGGTAGGTCTGTCCTGGGCAATCTTTTGCAAACAGGAGTCCACAAAATTACGGAAATAATCTGACCTAAAAAATGAACAAAATAATCATTATAAATCCAGACATCTGTGCAATGAAAGATAAAAGAAACATGTAAGGTTTATCAAGTTGCAACATAAGGAAACTTACAAACTTTAAATTATTCCTACAGTGACAACAGAATTAAAAACAGCAGTGCCCTAAAAAAGTGTTCATAATAAACAATATAAAGTTCATTTGTTTCTGATCATATTTTTATTATTAATTCAATATAAGTTATTTTAATTATTACAACTAGATATATCTCTGACAGGGTTCAAGTATGTAAAATACTTGAATATCAGGCGTCTTTAAATCGCCCTCATTAGAACCAAAATTAAAAAACTCAACACACATATTTTATTAATTTGTATATAATTTTTCCTAACAATAAAATTATTATAAATTTCTGGACATGAAAAAACATGCATGTTAGGTTGCCTTCAGGTCCAGGCCTTCCTTGCAAAAGAGATCTGTGATCTCAGTGGGATCTGACTGGTTAAACAAAGATCACAAAATAAGTGAACTAATCTGAAAAGCAAACAAACGACAACAGCAAAAAAAAGAAAAGAAATTAAATTAACATTTTTTATGATTGTCATCTCTCACCAGTGATTGGACTGCAACACAGGGCTCTCATTCTGGGCGATGTGGTATAAGGCACTCATAGCATTCATGTTGAACAGAGGAGGCTTCCTTTCCGCTACAGAGTGAAAAAGAACAGAGGAACAGGAATTGATAAATAAATAAAAAAACAGAAGAGGGAATGGCCGGAGGTTTTAAGCTTTATGAAGGATAACGACACACTTTCGGGACCACTTTATGATCATCTCTTACCCAGCTCTATGCAGGTAATGCCAAGTGACCACACATCCACCTTCCCGTCGTACTGCCCCTCGTCCATGGCGAGGATCACCTCAGGGGCCATCCTGCACACAGGAAACAACAACTCAACAGCAATTCAGGCATTTTCATCTCCTCTCTTTGATTCTGGAACAACAAAGAGTGGCACCTCGAGGCTGATTCTTTTCAAACATCAGAATCGCATCAGCACGATGCAGAGCTGCTTTATTTACAGTAACAACATAACTTCTACCTGCAGAATGAAAGGATCTGACACGGAAAAGATCAACCATTGTTCTAAAGAGTAGGTCAACAGCAGGTTTTAAATGTATAGTTTTAAAAAATTTATGCATTTCAGTAAAAAGTAAGCAAAATCCAGCTTTATTAAACTACAAGATCTGCACCATGCAAGCTGAAGCTTCACTGGGTGAACTTTAAATGCATTTGAACCTTACTTTAATGTTGCCACTCCTGTTTCAACATGTAACAACAATAAATGGGACACACCCATAGAACGAGACAGACTGAGGGAAGCAGGAGTAATTTATGTTGTGTCTGAAGTGTAAACAAAAATAAAGTTTTAAGTGACATTAGAAGATGAGTTAAAGTAAAAAGGGTTTGCAACTTTAAAGATCAGCCATAAAACAAATACACCTTTATACAAAAAAGAAGAAAGGTCAATTTTAACTTCACACGCAAGACTAAAACTTAAAAGGCTGCTTTGTCAGTGTGTTTAAGGGATATAAGTGAGACGGGTTACTCTGATTTGCTGTTTAGCTTAGGTGACTGAGCTCTAAGCAACACTTAAAGATAATAACATTATTTAAAGCCTTTGAAGCTCGTCATCTTTTACTGTAAAACTTTATATTTACATGTGTTTAGTTTGACATATAACAAAGCACAGTAAATAAAAAAGGAACACAACGTTGGCTGATTCATTCTGAAACAACCCTAAAAAAGTGAACTAAAAGTGGTTTTCTGTGCAGGAGTACAGTGATTTCCCACAGTCTGAGCTTGGCTATTGTGGATGATGTTTTTCAAAGTTTGCTTAAGTGATTTTTACTGCCAAGAAGCAGCGGACTTGAAGAGAAGGAGCAAAGGAAAACTTTTTTCACTACTGATTTTCTTTGGCTTTGGTGTGTCAGGAAAACTAAATTTGGCCTTCTAGACCCAGTAATAAGAGTAGAAAAACACCAAAAAAAGGATTCAGAAGCTTTTACACATACAAAAATTAGTTGTTTTATTCTGCAGGACAGCTCAATATTAGTTTGTTTGTATCAGAGCTGTCAAGTTATTACTGCAAACAAAACACTTTCTACCTGCTGCTTCAAAGTAAAACATGTTCTCTGTGCTTTTATTGAAGTAGAAAGAAAAGAATCCAAACAAAGCGTTTTTGTCAATGTAACTAATGCTAACTGTGACTGTGCATCAATAAAGTCTCAACAAAATAAAACGTTTCAAAATAATAACTGAAAGCACCCCAGAATTTAGGATATTTCTGCATATAATGAACCTGCAGAAGGTTATTAAGGGGTTAAAAGTGTCTCATGATGGACACAGCTGATGAACTGTGATTGACTGTATTAAGAACATGTTGGCATCTACAAAACATATTTTGTTCTTGCAAGTGTCTGTTTGCTTTTCATAATTTGGGTGTTTTAGTTTGATCTCATCACACACAGTAACAACTTTAAAAAAAGAAAGTTTTACCAGTAAGGTGTTCCCACAAAAGAGTTGGCCGGAGCAACAATAGAGGCAGAGCCGAAGTCTCCCAGTTTGACCTGACCTGGCTCTGTTAGCAAGATGTTTCCTGCTTTCACGTCCCTGCAAGACAAAATGGATCAAAGAAGAGAAAATAGCCCATCAGGGGAAAACTTGCAGATAAATACAAACAGAGACATAAGAACTGAAATAAATTATTAGGAATCTGGGGAGTAGCAAGATGTACTAAAATGTGTTGCTGCACAGTGTGAGAGCATGTTGCATAAGCTTTGTCAGGCAGCACAGTTCCTGTCTGCCCCCCCCGTTTTTGCTTTGTCTCTTGTCAAAAGAGTGGGCGATGAGAGCAGAATAGATGCAGAGAGGGAAAACTGAATCAAGGTTTACCTGTGAATCATGTTGTGAGAATGAAGATACACCAGTCCCTGCAATGCACCATGGGTTATGGCAGCTATTTCCACTTCCTGGAGGGGCTTCTTATGGACTGGGAGAAACATTGGGCATAAATTATGTGAAGAACTAAAATAAACAAAACAAGCAGGGCTTTGGTAATACAAGATATTTTACAGTTTTACCTTCTAGGAGGTCTGATGCTGAACCTAAGCAGTACTCCATCACCAGCTAGGAAGGAGACACAAGGAAAAACACTAAACAACCTTTAAATAAAGACCTAATGCTTAGCACCATGCCAGAGTTTTAAACTAAAGTCTATTGGTCCAACTTGGTAAACAAAAATATGATCTCATGTGATTTTGTGAGATCTTGCAAGATGGGTTATCCCTCAGAGAATGTGTTGAGGATAACTCTCAGCCACCACCACACAATGTAAGAAGAAAGTTAGCTAGTGTTAAGAGTCATTTCTGTGTTGGCTACTGTCAATTAGCTGTATTACTGTTTGAGTTTCATTTCATTCACCATAGTGGTTTTTGAGATTTTTTGTTAACATACAGACACAGCTGACTCAAATAGTCATGGGGCCGGGGATCTGTCTTGCTCAGAGTATGTGTTTGCAACAACTCTCAGCTACTACCAGATCAAATTTTAGCTCAATATTTGTACAATTTGCTAAATTAAAGCTATTTTTGTGTCTGCTGGGGTCACCTAACTGTGACAGTCATCTTGAATGGAGTTCATGATGACAAATATTAAATTGTAAATGTACATCCAGTGGTTCCCCTAGTAATGGCCTTGGGAGCGTGGGGGGCTTTTGAACAAAGAATGATTAACAACAGAAATATTACTCATATTTATAAAAAAAAAAAATTGTGCAGCTTTTTTTAAATAAAAGTTACAGCACATGAAAAATGTCTGCAATTGCATTTAAATTAGTTAAACCAAATATATCACTAATAAAAAATAACACAAAATAACTAATATGTCTAGTCACAAACCAATTTCAGATACCTGGAATGTAAGTGCGGTGAAGCAGATTAAATACAAAAACAGCCTGCCATACTGGAAACTTCCGTGTGCTCCTGAAAATGATTTTATGTGTTATGTCCCAAATAAGAGTTAAATTAGCAAGATGTACTTATGAGCAAGCGACTGTCCACATCATCTTTTTATTACTGCAGTTAACAAAAAAAAAGTCTTTCTGACTCTGGTGAAAAAACAAAAGAATGCGCGGCATACAGCAGGTGGGAGGAGAAGTTATGAGGATTTATCCCCCGTGGCCGTGACACAATGTTTCAATTAAATACAAGATATTGAAACTTATTGTGCTAGTACGTTAGGAAAAAAATAAAAATAAAAAAACATCAAAACTTACTACTGTAATTAATGTGACCCTCAACTTTATGATTTGGGATTTGTGTGTGTATTAGGTGGAGGGGTCAGTTCTGTTAGGGGGGCAGGCTGCCCTCCTTGTACAATGGTACACTGACATCTAGTGATTATTTTCATCAAATTTCAGTAAAATATGTCCACTGGTCAACTTCATCAAGTGTTTTGAAGGGATCTCTGGAACTGCAACTCTTATTTTGGCTGAAATGAACCAGGGGTTAAACTGGTCTAATTTCACATCCTGTTGTTTCAGGAAGTTGTGGACCGGAGTTGACAGACACAGAACAGTCAAACATGAACTCTGTGGAAACAACATACATACCACTTCACAAACAAAATATGGACACAACTAGAGCTACTAACAAAACCAATTAAAATAGTACATTTTAATTGATCTCACAAGAACTAATCGTATTTACAGCATGTCTAAATAACCTTCCTGGTGTTTTCTAAAATGTTTCAATATATACAACACGCAGTCCAAATTTCATGACTTTACAGTTTCCCTTCTATTATGAGCTGCAGATCCACAGTGTTTTCCTAAAGATCCACCGTTAGTGGTGTAAAAAGGTCATTTTTTTTCCTTGTCATACCTCTGAGCAGTAACTTTATGTGTCACTGAGACTCAATTAACAGAATTAACATACAGTAAAGCACAGAAAACAACAGCAACCATGAATGTAGCACAAAACGTGCAGCTTGTGTTCTCCTCAGTCAAATGAGGCCTGAGACTCACCCAGGCTGTGTGCTCTCTCAGGTAGCAGCCCCGATACTCCACGGTGTTGGGGTGGCGCAGCTTCTGAAGGAACTTCACTTCCTTGATGATATCCTGCCATTTCTGGAGCGAGAACGGCGTCACAGTCATTAATTAGCAAAATATGCACCACAGATTAAATGGTTTGAAAACTTTCACTGTAATAAAAATGAGTTTTCAGCTCCTACCTCATTGGACTGTTTGCCACTATAGGACATCTTCTTGATTGCCACCACCTCATTTGTGCGGATGTCATGGGCCTAGTGTGGAAAATAAACAAGTTAGGTTGTCTGCAGGTGGTTGACCTGCCTTTGGTATATTTTTATCACCTAAAACTGTTGAACAAATGAAGCATATTCCGACACCCCACAAAAAAAGTTGTCAAGATACGCTGATTCATCAGCCATTTTTAAACTTTGACACAGCAAAGCAATCACTATTACATAAAAAGAGTTTCAGCCGAGCGTCCTCCCCTCCTCTTTTCTGCACTCTGTAGTCCATTCTCTTTATCCATGACTCGCTCTTTTTCACCCTTCATTAAACAGGGCTTTTCATCCACCACTGCCAAGTTATTCTTTGTGCCTGACTCACGCTGTTTTTAACCTTTTCCTTCTCCCTCGCCAGCTTTCATAACCTCTGATAAGTTTATCTGTTTTGTGCTCATACAGAACCACCATTATGTGACAACTCACTGATCCCCAGTTTCAGCGCTACCATCAAAATGAGGCTGCTCTTCAGGGCATGTTTAACTCTTCTTATTTTTACCTACTCTGACTCTAACAAGAGTCGAGACACAGAGACACTGAGTGACAACAGTTTAAATTTTATTCTATTAGGGATGTAGCAATACATTGATCCACAATGATATATTGAATAAATGATTAATAAATGATTCAATTACATCAAGGTTAAATAAAAACAACCATCCAGATCGTCGTCATATGCCCGCTGTGGATCGATATCATACACCCATCCACTGCTGGACTGGCCATCGGGCATAGCGGGCACTTGCCCGATGGGCCGTGGGTGTTTTTTAAAAAATTTTATTTTATTTTTTCCCTCTCTACTTTCTAGTTATGATGCTTATCGGCCCATTAGTCTTGAATGACTTCTGGGCTGGACAAATTACAGCAGCCGATGGGCCGCTGCTGCCCCCCCTGTGGGTCGCGGCTGTCAATCAATCACTCACAACACAGAGAGAAGAACAGAGAACGTGCGGCTAAACATGAAAAGCAAGCGCCGAAAAAAGAAAGCTCAACAAATGTTATTTAGTGGTTTTAATATGCACCCATTAAATAATGCCTCCTTATTTCTGTCTCCTGACTCCTTTGCAGAAGGAGGAGAGAATAGAGGAACAGACGCAGCTCGGCTGTCTATCAAACGCGCAGCAGCAAGGTCTGCAGGATAATTACGCCACTATGTTCAAAATATAAATATAAAAACACAGCGCAAAAAAAATTATTTGATTCATGCAGGTGATGGAAACTATGTTGAATAAACGAAAAGGCAGCAAAACAAAGACTGGGAGATGGGTGAGATCAGTGAAAGGTGAATCTTAGAAAGAAATTTGACAAAAGCTTTTGTTCTGTAAAAGTGATTCACAGAATAAATCCACAGCTCATAAAGCCTGTCAGTCTATAGATAGACAGGTAACTAAACGTTTTGCTCCTTCCACTTGGACCTGGTTTGGTTTAGTTATTTAGGTTTTTTTTTTCATGATAAAATTACAAAATGTTAAACATGTTTTTAACCAAAGTTTTTTTC
>JARVJO010000125.1:8846254-8875450 GCA_031762555.1 Cynodonichthys magdalenae | reverse complement strand
ATGTAGTTGTAAATCCCTTTTTGAAACCGGAATGAACCGGTCTGGTAGCCAGAGGGGGACAGGGCATTAGGGGAATGTTTGGATTTAAAGTAACAGCATCAAAACGAGTTGATCTGAAACACACCTTAAAAAAGGGGTGAAAGAGGGGCTGGTAAACAAGGAGGAATTCAAACCAAAGCATTGCAGTTCCAATTGATATAGATCCCAACTGAATGATTTAAATGTGAAAAAGAAGGATTTAAAAGCATGATACGTCTACTTTAAGCCCTAACCCTGGCCTCATGTTCTGTTTTCTCACCACCAGAGAAAAACGATATGACGACAACATGGAGGCCATGCTAGAGTGTGTGAGGATGTCAAACAGCAACGCCTGGAGCAGAGACCCCATGATGCAGCTGAAGATCACAGCCCTGCTCAGCCCAGAGCTGTGTGTAAGGACCCACAAATCATTTAGTGTAATCGATCAACCGCGGGGACTTGAGGTCTGTGGGAATCCTGACGATGTCTCACACACTTTGTGCAACTTTCCAGCACTTTCCCAATGTCAGTGTTTGAATGTTGGTACATGAATGGAAAAACAGATAAGAATGCACATTTTAGTGTTTGCGCTGTAAACATCTGCAGCAGGTTGTTGCTGACTGCTCCCACCCCCTTCTGTTGTTTGATCCAGTGCTGATGCTATAAGTAACGACAGTAAACTGATTGTTTTAAAGGTGAAAATCACAACTCTGATTGAACAACAACCTTATGATCTGACTCTCCTTGTCAAGGCCATGGATGGAGAAGTGGGTCCACTAAAAAAGATTTTATTTCTATTTACAGTGTTGACAAATGTGATGCTAAGTGATTTATTTTATGTCCTGCAGGTATTAAGTTTCCCTGGTTTAGAGGAAAAAGAGAATGCCCATTTTCTGTGTGGCTTGAGGAGACTCAACAAAATAGCAGAGGTACAGACGTCAATCATGTTAACCACATTATTTTGAAAGTATGGAAAGCCATTGTGGCGAATATTATACCAAACTATCAAACAAACAAAATTAAATAAATGTCATTTTAAAATAAATTCTTCTTTTTATTATTATTATTATTATAACTGTATGTTTTTAAATATTGAATTTAGTTTGGTTGTGTTGCACTTTGAAAGGAAACTGAACAAGTTAATAAAACGTAGAGACTAATTTAACCCAAATAATTCTATTCGATCATCTAGTTCAATCCAATTATTTTAAACTAAAAATAAACAGTCCAATTCAATCTATAAATAATCTTATTTACATCGAAAACAACCCAATTCAGTTTATTTTTTTAATATTTAAATTAATTCAACTTATGGAAAATTGTCTAGCTTTTAAAACGTTAGCATTTGCTAAACTCAGTAGAGAAAATAATTTATGACTTTCTGTAGCAAACAGTTAATTTTAGCCTCTTTACAGACGATGCACAGCATATTTAGCAACAGTTTGAACGAAACCTATTACCTTAGTCTATTTCGGATATGTTTAAAATAAAATCTGATTTATTGATTTTATAAACTTGTTTAATAAAATTATAATTTATGCATTTTATTTCAAACAAAATAATTAACAAAAACTGCCCATACAAAACTTAATATAAGTTGTAACAGTTGTGTTTGAATTGGTGAAAATTTATAATAAAACTTTTTTTTTTCAGGCAAGTGTTAACAAAGTTAGAGTCCTGGTGGATGCAGAGTACACCTACATGAACCCCGCCCTCTCTCTCGTTACTATGGCGATGATGAAGAAGTTCAATAAAGATGGTGCCTGGATTTGGAACACATATCAGTGTTATCTAAAGGCATTTGATTTTAATATTTCTTAAGATTGACAAACATCTGAACATATTTTGTTATTAGTGTTCACAGTCAGATTCTTGTCTTACTGAGTTTCTCAGGAGTCCAGGTCTCTCCTGTTAGATGCTCTGCATCTATCTGAGAGGGAAAGTTTCTGTCTGGGTGTTAAACTGGTACGAGGAGCCTACATGGACAAAGAGAGAAAGGTGGCAGAGAAGAAGGGCCATGTGGACCCCATTCATAAGAGCTGGGAGGACACCAATTACAGGTCAGAGGGACACACTTGTTTTTAATTACACAAAAATCTACTGAATTCCAGTCCTAAACAATTTCAAACTAATTTAATAAGTCACAAAATTATGAAATTAGTGTATATCTGATTATTACTTTGTTGTAAAACTGCAATGGCAACACATCTTGTACCATCAGTCGTGCCACATTTGTAAGGAACATGAATTTGTGGGTTAAGGAGCAGAGTTGGGTGGGTTGCCTGATTGTCAGCCCCTGTGAGCAACCAGCGGCAAATTCAGCAATCATATCTCCAGAGTTTGGGATTAAACTTCATCCTCCAAGATGACAGTCGTCACCGTGATAGAGTGGAGTTTACTTCCAGAATTTGGTAGTAGAGGATGGAATCCCTGCAGCCCTGACCCCACTGAACACCTGTGGGATCAGCTTGGGTATGCTGTTTGTTCCTGAGTGACCAACTCAACCACATTAACTGACTTTCAACCAGTGACTGTTGACCCCTGAAATGTCATCCCTCAGCAGTGTGACCAAGCTGGTGAGGAACAGGCACTGGGCTGTTGTGGCTGTGTATGGTTCTTCCACATGCTACTTAGACTTCTGTTTGATAAACTATTAAATGTTAATGTGCCTTGCTTCTTCAGAGTTTATTCATTCAATCCATTAAACACCAAACAAGAGTCAATCGCAGAAAAAGCTGTTTGATATTGGTGGAGAAGATCTGTCAAGTTTTTAATTGTCTCAATCCATATTTTTCAACTCTGATCTTACAAATGTGGCAACATTTAAAGTGAAGCAAACATGCTTTACAAAGATATACGATTAATTGCCTAGTAGTTTTGTTACAAAGAAATCAACCAAACTCACATTTCCTTGCATTTTGAATTAAGTTGGTTTTCATAATATTAAATCCAAGTACTTCAGTAAAATCTATACTAAAACTCAGTAAAATCAGGTTAGAATTGTGATAGTATATAGTCTGGTAATGTGTTCTCTTGTGCTCAGTTATAATGGGTCTCTGGATGTGATGCTGGAAGTCATATCACAGAAACCTGAGCGTTATCGGATCATTGTGGCCACTCACAATGAGGAGTCAGTGAGGAGAGCTGCCAAACGGTTAGAACACACTTTAAAATGAATATATATATATATATATATATATATATGTGTATACACATATACACTCTTTTGTTCAACCAAAAGCTATTATTTTGAAGATTCAAGATATCTTTCTTTCATCATAAACAATAGAAGTTTAAACATTTACATCATATCTATATTTGAGTGTCTCCATCATCAACTGAGAACAGGTGGTGAGTCAATGTTTTAAGGATATGAACCTTTAAGCTTCATTGTAGTTTGTATGATAAGTCTAGAGGTGGAGAGAGGTCATAACTGTGTTCGGAGAAAACCAGATCACCTTATGCATCAACTCTAAATCTTTGCTGTAAATTCTCAGTACAAATACAACACAACTAAAAGCTCAGTTTAGGGATTTTGGACCCTGGGATGGGCACTACAGTGGTTTCTATAAATCTTATGTATCTAACCTGCAGGATGGAGGAGCTGGGCATAGATAAGAATGGCGGCTCGGTGTGTTTTGGTCAGCTGTTGGGCATGTGTGATCACGTCTCTCTCACATTGGGTAAGATGGTGACTCAATAAATGACTTGCATTGTATGAAAACACCTGGACAGAACAGATAGCTTTCATTACATTCATGTTCCATTTTGCCTGATTGACTTGCAATCATGAAGTAATTTTTGTCCCAATTCATCCAATCAATCCCCCCCCCCTCATTTCTCCAGCTAAAGAAAGTTATATTGTGTACAAATCGGTGCCGTACGGCTCAGTGGATGACACGCTCCCCTACTTGGTGCGCCGGGCTCAGGAGAACCGCACGGTGCTGCAGGGAATCCGCAAAGAGCGGGATCTGCTGAGGAAAGAGCTGAAACACAGACTGAAGCTGAAACTGAGGGGAGGAAGCTGATCGAAGATATTTTAAGAGCGTGAGCTTGTGTTAAATCTGCTGCGGAACAATTTTACACTGTTAAAAGAATGGTTTTAAAATGTGATCGCTTCAGTTTATTTGTCTTAGGCTGACATGCAAAGAGCCTAAAAGTTAAATATTAAAATTAGTTCTTTGATTTTAGCTGTCATTTTTTATGTCTAAATACTTCATTGGGGTTAGGTGGCTTGAAAACAAACATCTGAAACTGATCAGATGTTAAACTTAAAAAATGAGTAAAAAAAAAAACAAAACAAAAAAACTAAATAAGACTTTTAAAGACCCTTAAATATGCCCAAAGAATCAAGACTACAACAAACTGAATGTTTGGAAGGAAAAACCCTAAATTAACCTAAAATGTTTGTACATTACTGTACATTTAATATCCTACAGTCTATTTGAAAACATTTGACCATATCAGCTTTGGTTTTACTCTTTGTTGTGAATAAAAGTCATTACACAAAGTTTATTACTGTTTATTTTTTAAATCAATATTAAGTTGACAGGTCTGTGACCACAAACCAGCCAACCTGTAACACCTTTACTTTCTAATGTAAGTGATAAAAATCTTCATGTTGTGCCACAAGGAGGTGACGATCTTGGACTTTTTAACTATGCAGCTGTTGTAAAAATCAGCAGATTCAGGACCAGATGAAAAAAAGTTTGGACAGGATGTGGCTGAGCTCTGGTTGGGTTATGGAATGAACACATCTCTTGGGGGAAAAATTGAAATCCACACTTTTTGAACTCAGTAGCCGCCTTGGTTTTGATTCCTGTAGCCGCCTCGCTGGTAGCCACCCTGGTAGCCACCCTGGTAGCCCCCCTGGTAGCCCCCCTGGTAGCCACCCTGTTTCTGCTGGTAGCCGCCTTTCTGATCTGGGGTTGATCAAACAGGGAAAGCGGTTAAATAAACATCATTCAAGCACAAGTCAGAACACAAACAGTAAAAAATATTTTTACACAATTTAAAATGACATTATTTTGAAACTTAAAATATAAATACATACTTTGTCCTGACATACCTCTCTGGTATGACTGTTTCTGCTGGTAGCCACCTTTCTGGTCTGTAAAGCAAAGTAAACAAAGTTATAAATTTCCAAATACGTATTTAACTGAGTCTATTTATGGTTTCGTGATTGCTGCTTCATTACTAAAAGCTCATGTTTGTGCGGCTCCATTGGTGATTTATGAAAAGCCTGTTGTCTGAGCTCACCTCTGTTGAAGTAGCCTCCATAGACGCCCTGTTTGAGGTCGAAGATGCGCTCGTTGTTCTCCACAAAGCTGCCCAGTTTCTCTGCCAGCTGCAGAGCCATATTCTGCAGGGAGGTTGGCTCTGTGCGGTGCATCACCACCGTCTGTGTGGGCTGGTCCAGGGACGCCTGTTTGGCAAAGTAAAGATTTAGAACAATTTAAAAGAAACAGACACAACCAGACCCACAAAGAAACCTACATATAAAAACACAGAGCGCTATAAACTTACCATCAGTTCTTCATTGATGATCATCTTGCTGATAATGCTGTGAACTGTAGCAATCTCCAACTCAAACATCTCAGAAAGAGTCTGCATGCTGCAGGTTACAGAAAATAAGTTGGTTTAGTCAAAAAAAAAAAAAAAAAAAAGTCTAAAGCTGCGTTCACACCAAATAAGATTTCAGAGACAAAAACGCTTTAAGTTAGATGCTTGTGCACTTTGAGGTCAGACGCGAGTCAAAATTGCTTTTGATGCACATCTTTTTTTCTTTCCTCTGCTGGTCTCTGTTTAATGGCAGATGAAATGGAAAAAAATGGCTTTGCTTTATTTACCAAGAGCGACGGAACGTAGCAATCACCAGATAATAAATTAATAATTAATTCACCAGATAATTCAGAGACGTTCTGAGTTTGGTGAGTTTCACTACACAGGAGCTGCGTTTTCAGAACTATTTTTGTCCCGGGCTCAGTTTGATGAGACGCTGACCCACATCGGTGCCGATACGTCCTGTAAAGACATGGACTACAGGCACTCGCTTTCAGCTAAAGAGCTCCTGTCCATCTGTCTCAGATTAGTGGACATCATTCAGGAAACTGTCCCGTCAGAAAAATGTGTCACACAGTGGAGTCTCTCTGATTGGTGCTGCAAAAGTTCAGATTTTCCAACTCTAGCGTTCGACATGCGTCCACAAACATAAGATTTACAGATTCTATTTTTAACACTTTAAACCACTACAGCACTTTAACATAGATACTATAAATATATAATTTTATATTTATTTATATAAAATATTTGAGATATTTAAACCTCTCCATAGTAGGAAACTCATCCATTGCAATTATAATTATTTACTCCTCATTACTCAGTAGTTCTGGATAAAATTTTTGCAGCAACACGACAAACAGCCGATCTTGCACAGGTAAGAGGATGAAGTGGAAAATTAAAAAATGAACTTTGTTAATTAGTTTTACATTGTAAGAGGTATTAGAAACCCCTCATTAGTTACAAAATACAAGAGAATTGAGCCTTTTAGTGGTAGTGAATATAAGCTCAAAGCTATGCTACTCTACAAAACCAAATATTAGTAAACAGATGTTCTGTGAATAAAATGAGGCGTGTTTACCTGATGGAGTCGTAAACACTGCTGTATGTGAACAGATACGTCCTCAGGGACTCCTCTTGAATCTTTCTAATAGAAGGAACCACAACCAGGAATTTAAAGTGATGAAAAGTAGAAACAAGTTAACTAAATAACATCTGACTCAATACAAATATAAAATTTGACCTTCAAGGTTTAACTGTGACACTGGGTAATAGTTACCTGACAAGCATATCGCGAACTCGCTGCGTCTCGGGGAACAGGTCCCACACTTTACTGTTCATCTTCTCGTTGATGATAAACGAGTGGCAGGTACGCCAGTCTCCCATCTTCATGGCCTTGCTGGCTGCCACCACGTGCTCTCTCATGCTCTCTGGGGGTCCTGGAAGGTAGAGGAGCAACAGTCATTTCTGGTGTTTGTGTAAAGAAAGCTTCCAGGGAATTTAGGGTTTAGGTTTTGTACCGAGCAGCGGTTGCCTTTCTCCCACTCTGAGCTGGTGGTGGAACTGCTTGCTGATCATCCTGCGGCGAGCATCAAACTCGTGGGCAGCCATGTAGGGGATTTCCAACAGCATGGCAGAGACCAGGTACACACACTCCAGCAGCTCCAGGTTGATGTGCATATGGAAAGGAACCTGAAATAGAAACAAAAGTTATGATCGAAGTTACATTTTACCCAACAAAGTACAAAGATTTTACTTTAATTTCATCTTTTGGAGGGAGGAGCTTTGGTTTAACAGCAGGTTAAACTCTTTAATCGAGCATGGAGCAGGAATTCTTTCAGAATATCAAACATCTGCAACAAATCTGGATTACAGAGATGATCTCTGAGAGTCGTATTGTTTCATCAGGACTTACTTGTCTTCTCTTTTCGATCTTCTCCTGCTCAGCATTCCTCTCCTGCATGTTCCTCATCAGCAGACCCTGACCCAGCAGCTCCTTAGCACGGCCTGATGACTGGATGTCCAACAGTGCGTTGTGGGCATCTTTAATCATGCCTTGTCTAAAAGCACAAATGCCAAGCTGGACCATGGTTCTGTTGTACAGAATCTTGGAGGGGAAGGTACATGTGATAAACATTCAAACTTCGATCTCTATGATTTGTCTATGAAAATGTTGTTTTTTTTGTAGTTTGAAGTCAACCAACCTGTACGGGTGGGTCAGCATGTTGGATGTTGTCCTGCAGGTGGCTCATGAGCATCAGGTCGCGGGCCTGGTACCAGCGTGAATGAAGAGCGTGGTGGTAGATGTGGCAGAGGATGGCGCAGGTACGGATACGGTCGGTGCGATCCTTGGAGTATATGAACTTACAGAGACGGTCCATAATTACAGCACTGTCTTCCCCTTCGCTCTCCTCCTGGTCCTGCTCTGACTAAACGTCACACAGAAACAACTCTGCATCAAATGTACTGAGAACCTGCAGCCAAGCACAGATGTTTCTTTAAAACAGTCTTGTGTGATTTGTGCCATTCCTGTGCTGATCTCACCTTGGTCTCTCCCTGAAGGCCCAAGCTGCGCCGGTGAGCTTTGTAGTCAAACTTGTAGTAGGTGTGCATGATCCGGCGCAGGTAGACACGGCAAATCTCCTCTGTGCTACCTTTGTTCTCCAAGTAGGCGAGCAGCCGGTCGATGATGCCACAAACCCGACCTTCGTCTTTGAGATTGTCCACATATTCTGCAAGAGCAAACACAGGAGACCCGAGACTGTTGGAGCAGCATGATACAGCAGCACAAATCAGGGTTTTTCATGATCTTTTTAGGGTCATATTTTATTGAGATAACTTTCATACAGTTATAAATAATAAAATGCCTGTTTTTGAATGTTTTACCTTGAGAATGTGGATCAGTGTTTTGCATGATCTTGGTAAACTCTTCATCCATCCTCTCCACCAAGGTTAGGACACAGCCGCGCACCCTGAAAGGTTGCTACATCCAAACAACACAGCAATTAGTTTTTACCTTATTACAATCCTACAAACTACATTTTATTTTTAACTAAATACATATAAATAAAGATGTATCTATGACAGGAATAAGACAACCTTTTTGTGTATTGTGACATTCTTGTTTTGTACTGGTTTTAAATTAGATTTAGTTTATTATCTCCAACAAGGTACTGCAAGAATTGTATAAATGTTTTATCTAATTATTTTTACTATATCCACACATAGTTATGAGTCTAAATACCAGGGATGGGCATGCTAAGCAAAAGCATTTGAATTTGTATAAAATTACGATTTTTCTTTGATCATTTGCTCCCCCTTTTTTAAGTTGTTTTAGTTTTTAAAAATCCAAAGATGGAGAATTTATACATTTTATTTTGACTTAAAGGTGATTAAACCAAGTTTAACTTAGCTAAAATTGATCAAATGAATGATACATTAAAAAAAGGACCATAAGTAAAAAAATACTATTTAAGGAATTTTCATTTCATAATTTTACAGCTGAGCAGAAATTAATTTAAATTCTTCAGACTTGGCAGAAAGAAAAAACACAGTAAAACAGTTTAGATAAAACCTAAAACAAGATGTTACAAGCTGTTGTTCTTTCTGCTTCTCCCTTTTGCAGGGGTCACCACCGTGAAGAAAAGTGCATTAAAGATGTGCTAATTGTTTTATTATGTTGGATGTCCATTCCTACGCAACCTGGGCTCAAACCTGCAGCCTCAGCATTACAAGGCTGCAGCTCTCACCACTGAGCTACTGCAGCCTTCCAGATTTTAACATTAAAGTAAGCAGGGAATCTTTCCAAGAGAGAGCTGATATTCACTAAACCTGTTCTAACTCATGTTTTCATGCAAACACATGGTTAATACAAACAGGAAAAACAGACATGTCACCTGGTCAGAGATGGCAAGACTCTCACTGTCCTCTGCGATATTCTCCCCGATGAAGATGTTGTTGTTCTCAAACAGAATGTCCAGCAGCTCATCAATACAGTCAAGGCAATTCTTCCACATATCAGGCTGAAAAGGAACAGGTTAGAAACAAAAGAGTTCTTTAATCCAAAGACATAAAATGTTTAATTTAACATCTCTAACCTGCAACATGCTACACATCCAGTGAATGAATAAAGAATGAAGAGACTCACCTTCATAAAGGCTGCCAAGTTGGGGTTGTAGTCATACAGAGAGGCAATGATGTTGAACTTGATCTTAACCAGGGTACCTTGACCCAAGTTATTCTCAGCAGAGATGTTTGCAAGAATATGAAGCAGCTCAATCTGTGCGGCTCTGCCAGCAGAGAAACAGCAGGATTAAATCAGTGAACAACTCTACATGATGCATAAGAAAAGGCAAGAACACTAGAAACGACTGGATAAATGGTATTAAAGTTTTAATATAACTATTGTTAGTAACTGACATTTTTTTAACAATGATTAACATTATTTTGAGCTACAGGAGCTCAACCATTTCATAATATCTCTTCACAATTCTTTCAACTTTAAAAAAACATTAAGAAGCTACTCAGCCACAAAATACTTTCCTGACTTTTTTTTTTTTTTTTACTGAATTACATATTTTTTTTGAAAAATAGTACATCTGAATTACGGATGTACCAATCTAGATATTTTGGCTCCTGACATGATCTGATTTTTTAGTATTAGTCTTGCAGATACCTATATTTTCAAAGCATTAAAAAAAAAAGCAACCAGTAATACTTAGTTTTTATTTTGCTTTATAACATAACCAACAATATTGCTTAGCCTTTGTAACAAACCTACTCTATGAGTCTGAGAAGTAAAAATAAAGAACATACAGAATAATATGTAGTTATCGGAGCTCAACATTCAAAATAAAAATAAAACAATATTTAGAAAATATTGTAGGTGGGGACAAAAGACATAATTTTGTTCATTATCTAAAATGTGATCCTCTGTGCTACAGTTAAGAGTTCACAGCTCTAATACTTTTTTTGCCTGATATTGATTGAATATCAGAAGCGGATCGGAACACCACTAGTCTGAATTCTGTCTGGTGTTCTTAATAGATGATGTTTCCAGGATTTCTACATTTTCCATTTTTAAAATTCCAGATTCTTTCAGATTTTTGTCAATTTTAGCCACTTTTGCCATGTAAATGTTTGTAAATGTACTGTATTTGTTCAGTGATGCTGTTTTGTTTTTGTTCTTATGTAAAACAACTAGATGTAGAAATATTTTCCCTCTCAAATCTCTTCCCATCTTGTGGGTTTAAACTATTTAGTAGGAACCCTGGGTTTACCTGTCCGTCCCCTTCTTGCCTCTTGCCTGCAGGATTTCATTCAGTTTCTTCACCACCACGGTTGTGTTGATCTCTGTGCCTTTAGCAAACATCTTGGGCTTCTCCTGATGGATCGACACCACAGAGCAACACGAGTCTCAGTTATTGACATCATCTGCTTGTTTTTAGGAGGCACACAGCTCTTTGTGGGATTTTGTTTCCGCATCATGTTTCTAATAGATATACAATCACTGCTTTACCTTAACCAGAGGGACGCCTCCTTTAACCTTCTCCCAGCGTCCCTCAGGCTCATCATCTCCCTCCCCCTCCAGAAACTCTCCAAGACGTTCTTTTTTTTTCTGCTTCTTCTTCTCAACCCTTTTAACACTGGGTCTGTCGACGCCCTTGTCCCTGCAGACAAGTGACGACATGAACTTTTTGACACATCTGTCAGAGCTGCCAACTATCATTCCTTCTTAAACATCCATCTTTATCTTTAGACTGTAAAATACTGACCACAAATGCAAACCAAGGAAAAAAAACAAGTACAACAAACAAAATATTTATCTAAGTTTGTTTAAAGAGACTGAGCTCACTTCTTGAGGAAAACTGTGGCCAGAGACTTGCTCTTCCCTTCTTCATCATCTGAACTCTCACTGCCACTCTCTTCAGTGTCAGGGCCCCAGTCCTCATCATCTTCATCTTCATCACTAGAAGTGGACTCATCCTGTTGAAAGGAGACAAATCCTCAGAATATTTCGTAAGACATCTCAATAAACAAGTCTGTTCCATCAGACCACAGTTTGTATCTTACCCCTGATCCTTTAGCAGACTTGAGGAACTTGCTGGCTTCTGACACACCTTCAGGTTTTTTCTTTAGGAAGGCTTTGGCTGAAACTCCGTCATCTCCCGTCTCATCGTCGCTTTCAGAGGAGGCGCCTTGTGAAACAGAAATTGCACAACATATTAGAAATGATATATCTGTATTTCAACTTGGGATGCACAGATATGAAAATTTCAGCCGATATCGATATCCGATATAATTATTGCTATTATGGCCGATAACCGATATTTAACGATATTACACAAACACACAAATTATATTATACATACACGCACAAACACACTTGGGTTTTTTTTTTATATTGTAAATAAACAACCAGACCTCTGACATGACTCCCTACTTCAGTTATTCCTGGCTACACAGCATCAATATCACCATCATGATCAAACAGCTGCTGCTTAACCAACCATCTCCCCTTCCAAAACAGAAACATAGAGCTAAAAAGTGGGAAATCAATATCGGATGTTAATATCTGCCCAGTTTTATATATCGAATCGATACAGATATTCTAAAAAATGACCAACATCGGCCGATACCGATATTAATACCGATATATCGTGCATCCCTAATTTCAACCATGTCTTAAAAAAGATCTAAAACCAAAAAGAATATAAAACTGACTTTTTGTTAATAGGCTTAACATAAAACAAAATGCAGTTTAGCAGTAAATGTGGAATTTTTCGGGGTTTAAAAAGACCCTTTTTTCCTTTCAGTAAACTGGGTTGTTACATACTCTGAGAAGTATTGAAAACTGAAGATATTGACAAAAGGTTTTAAACCTTTTATAAATCTCATTACGATAACTTCTAACCAACTTACCAGAATCATCTTCTTCCTCCTTCTCTTCCTCTTCCTCATCTGCAGATTCCTGTGGGTTCTAAAAGAACAAAATATTTTTACTTTTGGTTATTTAGACATTTAGACCTGGTCTTTAGCTATTCTTACTTGTTATAAGTTATTGTTGTTGAAAGTTGTAGAGGTCAGACCTACTGTGAGAACATTTTCTAAATTACCTCTTTGTATGATGCTATTTCTGTTTCAAAGTCTCTGTTGTACTTGCGGATCTTCTGACGCAGTGTGCTCAGGGCTTTCGCATTGTTTTTGTTCATCTTCTTCTTTCCCTCCTTGTCTTCCCAAAGCTTTAAAGAAAATAATTTCACTCATTAGCTGAACAAAAAGGTTAAGTTGTGCTCTTCAGCTTGACAGACAACCCACCTGGTTCAGGTAGTCCTCCAGGTCAGCCAGAAGACGGATATAAAAAGAAGGGACGCCCTCTTTGTCCACTATGTTCTTGCTTTTTAGAAAAGCTCGACATAACTGCTCAAACTCCTCCAGACATTTGGCCATGTCGCGGATCTTCATAGCATTGCGAATAGTCTTTATGAAGTTAGTTAATTCTTCAAACCTAAAATATATATAGTAAATAATTATTTCAAAACAGATATGACAGACGGAGTAATTTTGAGAATAAAAAAGTGTCATATATACCTTTTGTCTTTAGCACTGCGCACCACTCTTTTGGTGTCTTCTTCATCGTCACTGAGAAGCAACGACCTGTGAAGGAAAGCACCAAATGTGTGAGACAATCAAAAAGGATTTTCCTTAGTTCTGGTAATAATTTCAGAAAATAACACAGACTGCTTAAAGGTAGTCCCGGGTGCTTTGGGGGTGATCTCATCGGCAGATGAGGACTCCTCAGACTCGCTGTCAGACCCGGTGGCAAAAAAACGTGACATTATTGCTGGAAAAGCTCAATCTGTAAGTGAAAAATAATGACACATTTGGGTTAAAATGTTTGTGAGATTATATCAAATACTAGTTTACTTCATTGTATCCTGCTAAAACAATAAGAAACACTTATTTAAAATGTGCAGTGTATTTCCTATGGAAATTTAAGAAAGTAGAAAAAGGGCTGAAAAAGTACCAGGCATTAAAAATGTCTGTATAGCCGATGTATAGTATTCAAATGCCATATTTTAACAAAAAATGTTGTCTACTCAACAACAAATACCCGACAGCATCCTATATTAATCAACGTTGAGTTGATTATCTAAAATTCTGGCAAGCTTTCAGCAAACAGCTCTTTTAGGAATAACTTTTTTAGTGTCAAAGAAATTAAACTGTGAAAAAGACAAAAGCAGAAAATAGACAACTGTTAGTGAGAACCCGTTATCACTCGAGTATGGTCAGTGTTGTGCTACACTTAGCTAATTCAATTTAACATATGGAGTAGTCTAGACATAACAAGGTAAACAACACCCAATTGTAATTACTCCCACGTGACAAGTTTCCCCAAAATCTACATAATGCAACCCATACTGTGCAGTGATACCTAGTACACTAATATTTATGGTAAACTGAAGGCCACCATTGGTGTAGCGCGGGTTCACTGAGTAGCTAAGCTAACACCAGGCCTCTCACATGCGTAACCGTAAATATCATCCGCTCAGTCAAACGACAGACAAGAGTTTGTTACATTTAAGAAAAGCAGGCTCACCTATGTCTTATGAAAACGATATTGTGTTTGTCTACGCTGAACAATTATAAACTCCAGTTTTGCTGAGGAGGGGGCCACAGAAAACGCGTGCAGCAGCCTTGCCGGGTAGTTGCGTCAGGACCGGAAGTGTTCCGCAGATCGCGTCACAGGGAGGCTCTTCTATGCAAGAGCATTCCCACCTAGTGGCTGCACCTGACATAAACCCATTTATTTAGGAGAGAAAAAAAAAACAAACATTCCCTCCCCTCCCCATATAAATCTACAACAGTATTGCTTAACTCTTAGCCACTTACAATTTTCTTCACAACTGAAAAAAATCAGCTTTTTATATTCTTAATCATTTATTCTCATTTAATTAGTACATTGGTTTTACTACTTTAATCAAATTTTAATTTAAGCTTTTAAGGTTCACATATACAGTATACACATTTTATATAAAACCTTGTTTCCTCATAAATAAAACTGTATTTTCCCATTTCATTCTCATGCTTGTCCTGTAGCTAATTAAATTTTTTTTGTTACACTTAACTGTATGAAATGTTTTATCCTGTAAACAGTTTGATTGAAAACCCCATTAAAAAAAGCTGTATAAAAAAGGTAATATCTCAACCATACAAGGCTTAACAGTTAAATTTCTCACCCACAGAATTTCATTCAACAACTTAAAACTTGTTCATTAGTTACAAAGAGGAATGTAAAATTCCAGACAGAAAAAAATGTATTTGAGCAGTCAGCTCTTCCTTGTAATAAAATTAAGGGCAATTACGTTTTACACATCATTCTCTAAATTAGACTTCAACAAAATCAAATACAAAGTATTCACTTTAAAAACAAATGTTGCTACTATAATGAAAGCTTAAAATTAGAAACAACACATCAGTAAGTAACACTTACATACATTTTCACAATTCAAATACACTTTATTCAATAAAGATTTTTAGTGTTACATAGATTTAAAAAAAATGTACATAAAAGGTTCAGCGATATAGTTTTCAGTATTGGATGATTGAGCTGCCCTCCTGTTTTTGGTATTTTTGAAGTTCTAGGGGAGAAAAGAAAAAAAAAAGTGTAAAATATCTTGCATCAATAAAAACAAAAACACAGGTAATTATATAAAATACACTTAACAGGATCATAGCATCAGTATACCTTTAACTTAATACATTTAAATTATTTTTTTAATTAATTGCAATATACGTTACCTTGTTTCAGCCTCTGGATTTCATCTGACTTTTGTTTAAGCTCCTCCTGAAGAACAATACATCTTGAACAACCTGCAACAAAAATACAAAAAGATTTGATACCATTAGAGTTTTTGTCTCATGATATCTAACATGGATGGACTGTTGACCTTACCATGTCCTTGGGGTTTAGCTAGAGGAGCTCTCAGGCCAGGTGGTTTCAAAGCTTTGAGTCTGCTCGATACGTCACATGATGTTGAGGTTTCAGCACTACCTGCTAATCCTGCAGCACCTGAAAGGAAGAGAAAAGGAAAATTGTCAGCACAGGTAAAGATAATAAAACTCAGCAGCACTGATCAGTGTTTCTGATGAAGCTGTAACTTACCGCTGCTATGAGTTTGAGCAGGGGCAGATTTCAGACTGGCTGTAGGCTGTTTCAGAGTTTTTAACCTGCTTGTCATATCACAAGATGATGATGATGATGTGGCTTCAGTAGTACTGGATGGCACAACAGTATCTAAAGAAAATAAAAAGTTCCAAAATGTTGATGCATCCACAACTCACCCCTTACTTGTGATCAACTTGTGAGCTCCAGAAGCTCATGTTTCTCTAACACCAACACTAAAAACATTAATATATTGAAAAATTTCAAATGAGTATTTCTGCAATTCTTTCCATGAAAAAAAAAAAAAAAGTTTAAAATGTTGAACTTTAACAAGCCGCTGAAGCAACGCAATCATTACCTATTTTCTTCCTCTTGGATATTGGCAAAGCATCTCCTTTGGGTAATGGGTGCTTCTTTCCTTGTGAGGACTTCATCATAGGGTTGGCTGATGAAAAAAAAAAAAAGAATTTCCTCGTAATAAATGTAAATGCATATTACATACACTTGTCAGTAATTGTAAAATTTAAGGGTGAGAAACTCAAGTGATTAATTTTTTTCAAATAAAAGTCTACAAAAATAAAAATAAAGGGATTTGTGGCATTTTAAATTCTTAAAAATGACTTAATTGTTGGCAAAAATCTGTTGTATTTTTCTATTCGTAAGTGGGGAAAACCAAAAAAAACAGTAAAACCAATCTAGTTAGTTTTAAAATACCTGTGGATTCAGAGGGTTTGTTGGTACTTGAAGATGCAAACCGATTGGATCTTGCTGACAGCGGCCTGGGCCCCAGTGCAGCTTTTGAAATGCCTGATGGAATGCCGCTCTGTTGGGGTCTCTGCAAGCCAGAAGTGGGCAGCTTGGAAGCTAAAAATCAGCACAGAGGAAGACAAGTGTAAAACAATTGAAACAGTGCACACACATCTCATAATAGTAATATTAAAACACGTTACAAAGCTAAAATAAAAAAAGTTACCGTGATAAACACACTTCACATACCTGCTACTAAAGACCGCAAGTTGTATGAGCTTGATATTCCAGAGGTCTAAAGTGCACAAGAGCAAGTCGATGTTATAAAAGTTTTCAAGTCTTTAACAGAGACTTCCTTTAAACAAAAGTCACCATCAAAATGTTCTACTTAGCTGAAAAAACACAATCAACCTACCCCCTGCAGTTCCTCAACAGCAGTGAGTTTTACACCACCAGCTTGAGTTTTTTGCCTTTTCACAGGTAGGCCAGTCGTCACCCTTTCAAGGCGCTCTGGAACGGTTGATCCTGGTTTGTTCTTCAACAATTGGGACATAGCTTTTGAAGGCGGGCGAAGAACTCTAGGAACAGGTTGCGCAAAAAATGTTTTACGATCACAGATGATGTTTGATGGGATATTTGATTTCGCTTTATCAGCAGGCTTGTTGGGATCATCCTGATACAGTTTTTTCTGTACAGCCAGGTTTGTGCTCGCTGTTTGCTCGCAGCCAGAGTTAGACGTTTTATTGCTAATCATCGGAGTTGAAGTAATCAAGAAGTTTGTCTCTAAATCCAAGGTCTCATCTAAATCAAACGTGCTTGCTTTCTTGTTTACCATGCTTTGATTGTTTAACTCATTGATAGGACTATCTGACACAGGCAGTCCTGACTGTGGAAAACTCATGAATTCACATCCACTAACTCCGGGAGCTGAATCTAAAGAAGAATTTGCCTCAGATGGGTCATCATGTTTCTCAGCCTTCTTGTCATTAGAGTGTACATCAGCAGCTGCTGTCTCAGGCTCTGGCAGCTCAGAAGAGTGATCTTCACCTTCAGGGCGAGTGGCTAAATTAGAGACTTTAGGAGAGAAGGGCTTGTCTAAAGTGTTGCAGTGAATGTCGCCTGAGCTGATCTCTGATAAAGTAACTGTGCAATTTTTTTGAGAGGGGGATTTACAATCAAATGTATTCTGGTGGCTGCAGCCATCAGCAACAGCTTCCCCTGAGGCGTCACAGGTCTTTTGAAGAGAATTTCTATCAAATGTGGCATTCTGCACATTATCTTGGCTGCTTTCCTTTTCAGATGTTTTAGTGGTGGGAGACTTTGCCTGATCTCTGGCCTCACATTCTGACTTTGAAGAGTTCCCGGACAGATCAAAAGTCTTATTGTCAGGACAAACTGAAGTGGTAGAGTTACAGTCAAAGGCAGCGCTCGTATTAGAAGACTGGAGAAGTGGAAATGTTCCGTTCTTGGATGCAGTCCATGTGTGGCTTTGTTGTGACACCACACTGGTTGACTTGAATTCACAGCTGGTCTGCACCTCTTCACACTCAGTTTCCACTAGATTTGGGTTCTCTGCAGGATCAGAATGCACCTCAGATGTGACTCTAGCTGAACTGGTGTTACACTTCACACCAGAAGTAGAAAGGTGGGCACCCTGTGCAGACATGTCACTAGAGGAGCTTAAGTTTTGAGTAATATTAACAGGTTGGGCAACAACTTCAGCTTTATCAGGAGTTTGAGGTTTCTCCATTTTTTGTTCACTTGTCTCTGACAAAGAATCACTTTTTTCCAAAATACTAACCATTGTAGCATCCAAGGAGGTTCTGATTGTTGTTTTTGTTGCACACTTGACAGAGTGTACACTTGTGTTTGAGAGATCCTCATTTGGAACTGCGACTGAACTGGCAGGTTCTGACACAGTTATCCTATCTTTCAAATGATCAGCTGGTGAAAAATCCTGAGTGATATCTATAAAGTTTATCTGCCCAACTGGTGAGAACTCTGAGTTGTTTGTAGCATCAAGAAGAGTCAATTCTGTTTCTATTATTCCTGTGGCTGAAGGAGCATTCTTGTTCTTGGAGCGGATAGCCATCTTCCCACCCAGGTGTATACTCACCGTTGCATTGGCTGGTGGCAATACCTCAACTGGGTCATCATTATCTTCTGCAGTATTTGTTTGAACTTGTTTCATCTCATTGTCAAGCTTAGACGATGAAGATTCATTTTCAGGAAGAACCGAATCATTTGTTGTCAGTTGCAAGTAAGTGAAATCAAGATTGGTAACTTCTGGCAGGCATTCATCTTCAATCAGGCACAGAGGAGCATCAAAGTCACAGAATAGTCTCCCAGACTGACTTGTTGATTTCTGACAGTTTACTTGAGAAAAATTCATCGAGGAAAAAGAAAGGGACAACTGCGGACTGTTTGAACATTTTAAAAGCTGTGAAGATGAGCGTTCCTTGTCAATATTTAGGCTTTTTAAAATCGGTGTTAGAGCAGACTGGCAGCCTGGCTTTGTCTCAACTTCACTATTGTCACTTGTTGGAGCTTGAGTTGTGAAAGCACAGGTGTCACAGACAGGTTTGTTATCTCCACATAGCTGCACAGAGGAATGCAAAGTTTCATTCTGCGCTGAGACTTTGAGTTTGGAAGTGCCAGCTTCATGGAAAACATCAGGTGGAATATTTTCACGGCATTCATCTGCCTGCGGATCTTCTTGAACATATGAAGTTGTGTTGTTGGCCATGAATAATGGCTTTTCAGTTTTTCCTTTAGGATGATAAAACTGAGGTTTTTCCCTCCTCTTAAAAAAAAAGAAAAAAGGAAAGAGAGAGACTTAATCTTAAATATTTTCCAAACACATTCTTTAAGACATCTGTCTTGGACTTTATATGCAGGCAGCCTGTGAATACAAAACAGAAAACAAACATACATAAATAACAATTTTATTAAAATGTTTTACTTTTCGACTGAAAATTCCAGATTTTCTTGTTTGTCAAGCCACTTGTGGCCTGAAAACAAGCCTGTAGATAAATACTAAATGAGTGTAAAACAAAATGGCCAAATTAGAGTTTTAAAGAACTGTTTCATAACATCTATGAAAAAGGTCAAAAGTCAGAACAGGTAGTTCTACAGGTAGGCTTCAAACCAGAAGCTAAAAATAAAACAGGTAACAGTACAAATCGCTGTGTCCCCCTTAACATTATTATGCATATTATTTGACTAATTCTATAAAAATATATATATTTTAGTGGAAGTTAAATAAAAAAAAAAAAACCACCATTAGTCTATTTTCCCTTACCAGACTTGAATACATAAAAATAAACCCTAAACAAAATAAACCTCTTTTAAATCTACTGTAAATCATTTGCTTTGCTAACTCTGCGATAAAAAAAAAAACACATAAACGCTTTAAAAACAGCACTGAAGTCAAAGGTTGTTGCTTGTTAGCATCGAGTGTTGGTTGTAACGCTACTGAATAAAGCTACAAAACCATCGGTTCTTGCTTACCTTGTAAGTCACGTTTTGTCTCTGAAAATAGTTTCAACCAGTCCTACTTAGCATTAACTCTAAAAGAATAAATAAATAAATCACAAGTCTATGTTATCCTTGGTCGTAGCATCGAAATGTTGCTGAAATCACAACCGTCAAAACAACACAGCAGTTTCAAAAAATATGCCACTTTCTTCTAAAACTTATTGGAAGGTTCCAACCAATCACAACCAGAGATTTTCTTCCTCGTGCATTTATGAGTTGGTTTGAGCAACAGCGCCATCTATCGACCAATTGTGTGGAACAACAACTTTCAACCGATGTGGAAAAAGTAAGTGATTTTTTACTTATCTTTTGCCTATTTTGTAGATTTAGATTAGTGCGAAATTAGTGAAAAAACAACTGAGAGTTATTCAAGTGCAAGGAAAAGAGAAAGAAAAAGAAACGAACGGAAGTGCCAAATGTTTAAAACAAAACACCCTGCAGACCATAGAGTTATGTAAGACAATTATGATCTTTATGCTGCAGACCATTGCGTGCATATCAGTATATGAAATTAACATTAAAAACAAAAACAAACCAGCTGTTTTCCCTCAAATGATGAGCTTCAAACCACACAGAGTTTAAAATGATTTCTCCAACCTTAACACTTTGAGTATTTTATGGTTAATTGAGCGATATACACCCCCACAACACACACATATATAAATGTGGTGTGCTTACCTGTCGTGTTAAAAAAAAAATACGAAACTGACTAAATACCAAAGGGAGATTTATTTATTTATTTATTTATTTATTTATTTATTTATTTATTTATTTATTTATTTATGATTTGTCAGGATTGAGAAACACCTGAATTAATCTTCTTAAAGATTTGCAATTCTCCAACAAGTTTAAAATATTTGTACAACATAAAAAAGTCATTTGTATGTCTTTCTGATAAACTAAAAAAAAAAGAAAAAAAAAAAGAAAAAAAAAAAGAAAAAAAAGATAATGTTGCAGAATAGTAAAACATATACAGTTTACAGTAAACAAAATACCAATTATTTTTTGGTTGTGCTTTATTATAAAATGCAGGCACAAAAAAATAACATTACATCATGTGTGTTTTGTCTGATAAAGAAAAAGAAACCTGTTCATGTTATACTGAAATATTTCACTCTTTGGCTGTTTTCTTCAGTTTGGTCCTGAGTTCAGACATAAGAGGATTCCCAAATCTGGGGAAACATAAAAACATGAATCAGAAATCTTCATAATGTTTTGATTTTGCCTAAGTAACAAAATGTGCTGAGAATCTTTTTTGTTTGTTTGTTTTTTTTACCCTGCATGTCCTGGTGGCATCCATTTAGGTTTGTGTTGTGTCTCATCCTGTTTGGCACCTTCACTCTCCTCCTCCACCTTTTTTTCGGGTTCCTGTTGATATAAAGTCCATTTAATTGAACTCATTAACAAGAGTATGTAAGGATGTATTTATGAGTAATTGCAATACCTGTGATTTGATGCTTTGGCTATCTCCTCCTCTCATTGATTGATGTGTCTTCTTTAAAACAGGAAAACCTCCACCAAGACCTGATATGAATTTAAACAATGATGTAAAACATTTCAAAATCATGAAAAAAAATGTTTAAGGTGTTGACTTTGATGACATACCAGGCAGTTTGATTCCCATGCCCAAGCCTCCTAAAGGCACACCAGGCAGTTTGACCGGCGCATGTGATGAGGGAGTGGGATCTGCAGAGGGCATGTGTATTAGGGAGCGTGGATCTGTGGGGGGCCTGACACGAGGATTTTTAACCGAGATGCGTGACCTTTGTATCCTGCTGTCCAGCAGCAGTGCATCCACCTGCAATCACAAACAAAGCTGAATCTACAACTTCTATAAAATGTCAGATTTCATTTATGATCTGACTGGAAACAATACCTCATCCTGATCCTCAAGCATTACTGTTTGTTTTTCTGCCACCTCAGCCCTGCTTAGCCTCAGTAATGATTCTGTGATTTCTTTTGAGCATCTGTGATCCAGTGAGGTCTGGTTCTCCTCAGATTTAATCCATTGTTCACCTCCAGGAGGAGGTTCTGTCGAAATGAAGCCCTCCTCGAACGAAACATCTTTAACAGGCTCATCTTCAACTCTTGTCTCGTCTTGGAAATGAACATTTATCAGTGATGTAACATCTGCTTCTTCTGTCTCCTTCCAGGCTGTTGTCCCTGTTTCCACCTCAGCTTCAGTCTCTGGTTTGTTTTCATCAAGTTCTTCTAGTGATCGCTCAGATTCCCCATTAAGTTGTTGTTCCTGCGATGATAAAAGTCCTGAATCAGAGCAGTATTCTGTCACCCTGCCTGGCTCTGCAGTTTCAGCTGTTTCCTCCATCAATTCACACTGAGATTCAGAGTCAAGTGCTGAAAAGTCTGCTGATTGTGATAGAGTGACCAGCTTGTTGTGTATGTCTTCGAGAGATGTAGTTGGTTTGAGTTGTTGAGTCTGTTCCAAATATCCAGGCTCTGACAACAATTCGGAGTCACTTACTGCTGTAGGTTCTACTGAATGTGGCTCCACTAGCTGCTTCTCACTCTCTGGTGAGTGTTCACTCGATTCTTTCTTTAACTGGTGTTCTGTTGTGTCCTTTTGTAGCTCAAACCAGTCTTCTTCATCATTATCAGTGTCCTTTGACATTGCCGTCTTCATCCACAAGTCCAAAATTTCTTCAGGAATCACATCTTGATGACCTGTGACTGAACTGCTCATTTCTTCTGTGTATCTCCCCTCTTGGTTTGTTTCATCTGCTGGCATTTCAAGATTATTTCTGGCTTCAATTATTTTTGCTTCGTTGGCTGCTTCAGTGTCTGTCATTGTGTGTATCTCCTGCATCTGAAGTGCTCTGAGTGGGGATTGATTTATCATTGTGTGTGTGTCAGAATGTGGTGATACTTCAGATTCTGTGATCAGAGCGTTTACTTTGTCGTTTTGTGTTTGAATTAGCTCCTCTGTTGTTTCTGCTAACTGCAAAGTTGTGGTCTGGTTTATATCCTCAATTTTATTGTCTTCTTCTTCCTCAGCAGTAGAATCTTCTTCCTTGGTGTCTACATGTAGAGTTTTTATATTATCGTCAGATAATTTACTCTCCATCTGTTGCAAAATCATCAAATCAGCTGTGTCCTCGAAGTTATACGTCCCTTCAATTGTTTGATTTGTGTTTGCAGATTGTGCTGAATCTAGACACAAGCTTGGTTCTGTGATTGCTTGAGTCTCAAGGAAATTTGTTGCTCCTACGTCAAACTCAACCTCTTTATCTACGGCTACACCTTCGTTCCTCTCAACGTCATCTTCAGCAGCTTCTTTGGCATCGACTGGCTCTCCATCGGTTCCGAGTTCAGGAGCTTTAACTCCATACTGCAGCTCCTCCGTTGTCTTATCAGTCTCATCGTAAGTCTCCAGTTCTTTGCCTGGGAGTTTAAACTTAGTCTTCATTGAGCTATCCAGTAACTTCACCTCTTCTTCTTCAAATAAAAACTCAGATTCTAGGTTTTCTTTCCCGCTCTGTGGTTTCTCTGTGTCTTGTGCTGAGGGCTGACTTTCAGTGAGCTCCTCCTCAGTCAAATCAAACTTGCTTTTGATCAGGTCTGTGCTGTCTTGTGTCTCCTCCAAAAGCCCCCCCTCCAGTAAATAGTCAGCTCCCGTGCCACTGTTTATAAGGCTCGCTCGTTCTTCATCCTCCACCTCTTCCGGTAATGGAATGTTGTGGATTTCCCCACAATTTCCTCCCTCCAAGAAGCCTTGTGTTTTGTTCTTGTCAGACTCAAGCTCATTGTTGTGCTCAGGAACTCCCTCTCGTGTTTCCTCGCTCGTCTCAGTGCTTCGTTCGTGCAACACGGTGGCCTGGCCTTCGCTCATCCGCTGGGGAATATTTTTAAATTCCCTGCTTGCTTCCTGTGCATTCTCAGGTTTTACTGTAACTAAGGTGCAAATGTTTTCCACGCAGCTCTCTTTGTTGTCGACTTCACTCGTGGGCCTCTCCTTTCCCACCTGATCTTTATCAAGAAAACTTTTATTTAGATCTGTTTCTGCAGTGGCCACATCTGCCTCTGTAGTTTCCACGATGACCACCACATCCTCTTCCTTATATGTGAATTCAGCTGCACTTTCAGTTTGAACATTTTCTTCTCGGTGGCCATCTTGAACTGTTCTGTTGTCCTTTTCAGTTTCTGGCTCTTCATCGTCTGCCAGTTTCTGTGCAGTGTCGCTGATATCCTCCTCCTCAGTGGCAATCACTGATATTTTTTCATTATTTTTACCTCCAATCTCCTGTTCAGGAATGATCAACTCGCTCTCTGACACTTCTTCACAGACTGAGAGCTGACTGTCAGCTTGTTTTCTTCTCTCCTCTGAAGTGTTTTCAGTTTCAGAGCTCAGCTGTAACGCACCTTCACAGATGTTTGCATCTTTCATTCTAAATGTTGGCGCTACGTCATCTGTAGCCATGCTTTCCTCTGCTTTGCAAAGCTTTTCTTCATCCTCGATATCCTCCTCTACATCATCTTCTGTTTTCTGGGTTTCTGTCATGGCTTCATCTACTTTTTGACAAAAGTCTTGTGTCTTTGATTCTTCGTCACCACCACCTTTTTCATCACTTTTCTCCATGACTTTATTAACAGTTTCACTGGTTAGACCTACAGATCCTACATCTGTACTTTCTTCCTCATTTTTAGACATCCCAATTTGTTCACAAGAGTAAAATATTTTGATCTCCGCATCCTCTTGTTCGACTTGATTTGCTTTTTCTTCTTCAGCGTCCAGCAGCTCATCATGGTCCAAACCTTCCTCTCTTGTTCTTCTCTCATCCTCATATTCTTTGCTCTCATTGCCTTTCCTCAGCTGTGTGGCCTCTTCCTTGTCAGACTTTGAGTCGTTGGTGCAAGCTGTCCAGGCAACGGTAGCTGAAGACGTGCTAAGCAGAGAGACATGCGGCTGTTCCTCATCGATTCCTTCTTTTTCACTGGAATTGACGATGTCGTCCTGTGAGAGGCTGCAGTCTGGAAGCTCGCCATCAGCTCCAGATTCGCTGGGGGAGTTTGGGTCGCTGCTCACAGGCTCAGCTGGCTGTGGCCTGAAGAATCTGTTCACGGCTTCACTTATATAACACTGAGAAACAGACGCAGAAAAAATACATGTTATTTAAAATATGAGCAATGGTATTTTGAAAACAGAGAAACAGCATTAAGTACCACTTAAAAATACTTTTAGTATTACAACACATGAGGCTGATTGCACAATAGTGTCCCTAGTGAGTTGCAGAGTGTTTGAGGAAGGTCCTTTCCTGTTTTAGAACAATGATGCCTTCATACCCAAAGAAAGGTTCATATATGGATATCTGAGAAACTTGAGTGACCTTCACTGAGTCCTGAAAGTCAGTTGCATAACAGCTATAGGTTGGTGCAAGAAATAAAATCTTTATCTTTTATATGTTCTAAATGCTACATAAAACATAATTTGGAAATGGTCATTTATATTATAAGAATAATTTGTTTTCAATAAATATTGACAGAAATTGGCCCTTGGCTTGGACCAAGTTTTGAACTTTGGCCCCCTTGTCTCACTGAGTTCGACACCCCTGCATTAAAGAGAAATATTTAAATAAAAAAAAATGAAAAGCTGAGATGGCAACATGCCGATACCAAAGATAAAACAACAAAAATAAAACAAAAAGACGAGGAACAGAATAGAGGGGAAATATTGAGGGGAAATGAGGGTAAGTGGATGCAGTTGAGACTGATGAGTATGAGGAACAGGTGTGAAATGAGGGGCAGGACTGATGAACAAGGCGGACTGAGGAAGTACAACATGAATGAAAACACAGGGAGACTTTGGGAAACAAACGAGTGATTTCAACAAAATCAAAAGAAGGAAACACAAGAACAAAAGGCACAAAATAAGAGCCACAAATAATGACAGAACTAAGTTTTCAGACTGCAGTTTATTAAGTGCAGCTGTAAACTGAGAAAATAAGAGACACCTAGCTTGTCTCGCTCTGGCTCTTACTGGTGTGTGTATGTGTGTGTGTGTGTCTGTGTGTGAGTGTGTGAAACACACGGACAAACCAGAAAAGAAACTTTACTTTACATTTTGTTGCATTAAACTTTAAAACCAATGTGTTTTGTGAAGCAATGAAATGCAGCAGCAACTCACCCAGACTGTCCACAGAGTCCTCTCCACCCTGACAGCAGGACCGTTCTCGTCCATCTTCACTCTTCTTTCTTGTTTGTCTCTCTGACCATTTACCTTGACACCAGTATAATCCCGTTAACTTAAACGCTGTGATCTGGAACTGGTTTTACAAAGTCTTCTTCCTTAAACGTGAGCAGAAGCTTTAAAAAGATCGGCTGACTGTTAACTTCCCTCTGTTTGCTTTTTTTTTTTAGTGTATTGTAATGAGGAAGAGGATGATTAACGCAGCTGAGTGACTGCCGTGCTGCAACAGTTTGCGGATGTAAACAGAAATTCTTGATAAGTCAGCTCAGGTTATTAAAAATGTGTCAGATAAGGTAAAATAATGTGTTGTGGTGCTGTTCTAAAACTGCTCTTCACTCCTACAACAGGGGCAACTATAAAGGGCAAAACACCTACTGGGCCAGTGCATGACTTAAAGGAATATTCTGTCCATTTTGATGTGAGGTTCTGTGGAAAGGTTACGCACAGGTTACAAAAACAACTCCACTTCACAGAACTCCATTTCATTGCCTAATAATGACTAATCTGTTTTGTCTAAATGACAGTAAAAATTGATGATGCTTGAGCTTAACTGTTTGCAAATGGTAAATATTTGGGGAAGTAAGAAGTGATAAAATTTGAATTTAGCACACATGCTGATCTTGTGCAGATTCCCATGGTTCTCTTCTCTTGCTAACATCACCATATAAAGATAAGTTCATCTCACTTTAAATATGAAAATGTGTTTTACTGTCTGGGTGAACATTAAAATTAACATTTTTGTGGCCTCAAAGAACGAATCTAACAAACCTCTGGAGTAGACGCCACTTTAAACAAATTACCCCTGAAACAGAAATCTGTGGGTGTGGAGCTACAGAGAAGTGAGATTTCAGACTTTTGTGGCCACAAAGCTAGAAACTATACTGGTGGCATGAGTTGCCTCGTGTTTGACCCGAACAATTAGTCTTATCTGCATTAGTTTAATTTCTTTTGAACAGATGTTTTATTATAAGGTTGATTATTTTCACATTGGTGGTACGCTTTGATCATGTCCTCGTCACCTTTAGAGTTATTAAAAGAATAATAAAGAATATCAATTTGTTTTAAACAACTTATTTGTGCTGCATGTAAAAATTATCACAGTGAGTCAGTGTACTCATGCAACACCTCCCATGCACAATGAAAAAAACAGTTCCTGTGGTCAGAGTGACAAAACCAGAAGTATATTTTGAAACAAGAACTAATTTCTGCCAGTCACCTAGTTGCTGGGTTTGCACATAACTCTAAACAGCAGAAAGCCACAGTTACTTTGGCTATCGACATAAAAGGAAACACAAAGAAACACTTCTACAACAAAAAGATTCTTTATTTTATATGGAACATTTTAGATAACAATGATGGATTTTTATTGTCAAATTATCTGCATTAAAAAATTGGAGGAAATCATCTTGTGTTTAGAAAACAGTAAAGCACATAATACACAGAAAAACTGCATGAGGCAGAAAGAGTTTTATGGATCAGATACAGTTTGATGTCGTAATTTATACTTAATACAGAGATAAATACATTAGAGGGCATACACAGAGAAAGGAGCAGTCTTGTTGGGGCTTTGTTACGCAAAAGATGAAGTTTCCTCATTGGGCTCTGAAAGACAGGAGAAAATGATGAACACACTTCCTGTTGAGTAACAGTGTTATCCTGTGCAACGCCAAAACAGTTACTGATCTGACATTCAATTTACATTAAAAAGGCTTTTTCTATTGATAAACAACCCTACTCAAAATGGCTATTTCGGCTAATGAACACAGAATTAACTATAACTCATCATCTGTACAAATATTAAGAGAAACATTGGTGTGGTAGTAACTGAGAGTCATCCTCAACACACAGCAATATTCCAAACAATAACAGATTATGCAAAATCTTGCAATTATATGTTAATTAATTCAACCAAATTGGCTATAACTATTGTCTATTGTTACAATAAGATGATCTTTAAGGTTTGAGAAACAAAAGCTTTGGTTTTAAAGTCATTTGTGCGCCTACCTGATAATCCTGTAGAACAACATTTCTTCTTTTCTTAGATCAACAAAGGCAGTTTACTTCCTGCTGTTTTATTGACATTAATTCTCACTACATGATGATTTAGAAGGTTATAACTGTTGAGCTGGACAAAAAACATTTGTAAAGAGGAAGTAAAGTTTTATTTTTTTCAACTACCGAGCAGGTTATCTGTTACGTTAGTTTAAAAACCCTGGTTTTTCCACAATAATTTCACTTTTGTTCTTTGTTGTCAAGGTAAATTATTTTAATTTTATTATTTGCTTTACATTTCTATTCTTTAAATCCTAAGCCCATTCAGTTATGTGTTTCCAAGTGCACAAGTCATAAATCCTTAATACCTTTTTGATTGTTATAAAATGATTGTTTGGATTTCCTTCAATAGGGTTCTGTGATTTCAGGTTGAAGAAACAGGAATACATTTGCATTTTACTGCTTATGTGTAGCTAACATTTTTCTACTTTCACCTTTTAGCATTTTCTCGTTTTAGCTGTAATGCTTCTTTTAGTTTTAAAAATTCAGTTTTAGCTTCTTTAGCAAAATTCCTGTGTCATTCAGCACTCAGCATTAATATTGAATTTTTTACAGAACATTGAAATCAGTCGGCCCAGATACTACAAAGAACAATGGTCCTTTGGTGGCCCTGTTGTTTTGCCAGAGGTGGTCCATGCATGGGCCAGCACCACATAAACCAAATCACAACTAGGCCAATTGTAGCATGACCTTCCTTAAAACACTGCCACATCTGCCCAACATCTGTCTATTCTGTGGGTTGTTTGCAAGTGCAAATAGCAGCAGCAGCATCTAGCTGTAACACTTTCAGTGTAGCCTGGAGCACTTCAGTTCAGTTTATTTATATAACGCCAATTCACAATCCGAGACCATGGTCTTGAGCCGGAAAAGGGTAGGGTGCTCTCTCCGGGTCAGGGAGGAGGTCCTTCCCCAAGTG
>JARVJO010000125.1:8776845-8805196 GCA_031762555.1 Cynodonichthys magdalenae | reverse complement strand
AAAGTACAGATACCCAAAAATTCTACTTAAGTACAGTAACAAAGTATTTGTACTTAGTTACTTTACAACTCTGCCCTGGGGTCAGTTGCAACATTTGACTTTTCACTTGCAAATTGTGAAGAAAGTACATTCTTTAATCATCTATAAATTGCTTTGACTATTTATAGACAGATGTAAGTTTATTATATAAAAAAATAGTTTTGTCTAATCCAAACCATCTCTGAGTAACAGAAACCAATACAAGTGTTGCAACTGTCCCCTGTCTCCCCTACTAAACTTTATCTCTTTGTCTGCTTCTGTAGGTAGGGGGTGCATTTTCTTATCCTTATGCACTAAAGGAGCTCAAACTGATTGCATCTGTTCCCTCTGAAAACTTTGTGTTTCAAGTGGGAAGCTTCAACGCGCTTGACAAAATCAGAGAGAATTTACAGAACAACATTTTTTCTATTGAAGGTATGTTATTATCTCACAAAACTCATCTGTGTCCATTTCCAGCTTAGTGAAATGTTTTTACATCTTGTTTCATCAAGCTGAAAAAAAGGCAGTAACAAGTCTGAACCATAAAGACATTTCAAATCTAAGTACTGTTGTAATTAAAACATAAGCTTCTAAATAGTTTTTTTTTTCAAATTTGAACTTATGTCAGAAACATTTTCAACGAAATCTAAGAAACTTTTGTCTTTTGATGTCACAGGATCTCAAACTGATGGCCAGGCCCTAAAACTGGAAATGTCTCAAGAGGGGTTCAGAGCTGTTTATGTACCTGGGGTAAAAATAAAATGAATAAGAATACATTCTGTTTATTAATTGAGAACTAATTAAAGTCTCACAAAGTTAAAAGCAAATCCCATATGAAATTAAAAGTAGGTTTAGACTTTCATTTCTGCATTACAGGGAATTCAGATGGCTATCGTTGGTGCTAACCAGTGGAGAGGAGGCTACAAGAAATACTCAGTTTCAAACACTGGATCATATCAGCCGCTGGTTACAGAACCTGACAGTTATTTTGGTAAGAATATTTTATTAAAACAATCTGCAGTATGGATTAGCCTGGCCAGGGGTGGAGTAGGGAAACTTTTCAGCCTGGGAGCTTAATGGCCAAGACCGGCCCAATTTTTTTACAGATTAAAAAAGTAGGCAAAATGTAGCCACAGCATATACATTTTTTGTATTGCAATATAGTAAATAATTATAAATAATAAGGAATGATTATTAAAAAAACACATAACAAATGCTCAATTGAACGTTTTAACATTTGAGTAAACAAAAACGATGACAACTTACTCTAACACAAGAATCTTCAGCAGTCACACAAGGGGACCAAAATTCAAAACTTGGTCCCACCTGAGGGCCATTTTCTGTCAATTTAATGTTGCAAATGATATTTTCCAAATCATATTTTATGTAATGTTCAGGACAAACATAACCTAATGAATAAAGGAAAAAAATAAATTTAAAAAGACACATTATCATTCATTTCTTATGTTTTATTCTATCATTAACTTTTTCATTTATTACTTTTTAAATACATTTTGTCACAATTCAGCAAATCAGTTGAAAAAATAAAACCCTCACTAAAAATCCAATTATTTGACTTTAAAATAATTAAAATTAATAAAATAAATAGGACTATTTTAAAATAAAGCAGTATTTGTTGCTAATCAGTAACATTTGAAATTCTGTGTATTTTGTAAACAGTATATTTGACAGTTTTGAAGAAATGAACATATTTGTAACATTTATTCCAAAAACACCTACATTTTTAAAGAAACTATTACCCATAAAATCTTTAAATCATTTCATCTGTACTTATCATTGCATTTGTAAAACATAATCAGAACTCTAACTCTTATAAAATATCAGTTATGTGATAAAAAAAAACAATTTTAATAAACTTTTTTCCAATCATTAAAAATACGTAATTTGTTTTGCCTGCTCTGTGAGGTCTGTGCCCTAAAAGGTTAATGTTCCAAGGAGGAAGGGCTGGGGGCCAGTTGTGTGTGTGTGTGTGTGGGTCTAGCTGCACAATTTTGAGTGTTATTTTTAGTATATGCTCCGCGGGCGACGTCACCTCTGAGAAAATGAATGAGGCTTAACCTGGCCGGAGGATAGTAAAGCCTGGCGGCCAGCCTTCCTCCAGTAATATCTTTCTTTTCTTCAACCTGACTTTTTCAGCCCCACCTGGTCTCTTCCTGTTCATTTTTACTTGCTAATCAGCAGTTTGACCCGGCTGCTTCTCCTCCCCCGTGCGGACCGCCCCATTAATGATGCGACCCATCGAGAATTGTCCCGACTCTCCCGATTACCCACCCCACCCTTGAGCCTGGCCCTTGCCTTCCTGCACAGTTCCATTCAATTCTAGTTTCCCTTCACCTTTAGTCTGCTAGTTTAGCAATGGCAGTGGAGGAAGTGAATGAAGCCAGTCTGTGTTGACAAAGCTTCCAAAATAAATTAAATTTTTCTCACAAAGCCTGCAGCACTCATTTACAGCCATCTGGTTTGACTGTGTTCTTCTCTCCTTCCAGTGGGGGATGGTTGTTTAGGTCACGCAACATCAGGTTAGCTTCTTAGCTTAGCCTCCTTATGGTCGAGCTGACGCACTGCATACGTCACGGCCAAACGTTAGCAATTGGGTAAATCATATCCAGTCATTTTAAACTTAACCAGAGTCTATGCTTCCAGCTAGAAATCGTTTCTCAGTAGAAAAAGGTTCCAGGCCCTCTGTATGAAGCAAAGTGTAGAACAAAGGGCTGGGTTTACCAGGCTAAGTATGGCGCAAAAACTCTACTGTTCCCCTAACTGCAGTCTCAGAACCGAAGGGTTAAATACAAAGTCACGAGTAGACAGAGGTGTCAAAAGTATTCACATTCATTACTCAGGTAAAAGTATAGATACTAAAGTTTAGAAAATACTTTTTTAAAAGTAGACGTATCGACTCAAGCTTTTTACTCAAGTAAAAGTATAAACTAAAGTATAAAAGTAAAAGTAATGGGAAATAAAAACTGTGAAAGACCAAAGCTTAGGCCGTGCCACAGGGATCTATAGTGTACAACCACCTCCCAAAAAAGTCTTGTTCTCAAGACCATAATGACTATAATGTAATAAAATATTGACCAGGTCATCGATGTAAACGAGGGTTAAGTCTCAACTGGCTTACATGGTAAAATAAAGGCTTATGTTGAAATATTTGGGCCTGCCCCCTGAGGTTGGGAACCACTGGTTTAGTCCATTGTTAACAGGCTTTTTCTGAATAAGTGGATCTATCTTGAATATTTAGGATCTGTGTGTAAACTCAGATAAAATATGAAATTTTTCATCTTCTGTTGGGATTGTGAACTTTTGACACCCCAATGACATCATTGTTTGCATATTTGTCAATGAAATGTCATTTAAATCGAAGAGCTAATCAATACAAATCTGCTAATACCTTGTTTAGGAAATTTGGTTGGTTTATAGCAAAGTTATTGGTAGTTAAGGTTTCTGTATACCCCTAACTTTGATGGTCACAATGGAAAAGGGGTGTGGTCAAAAAGGGGTCCCTGGGGGGCAGTGAGACCCAACTTTTCTCTGTTAACATGCATTTTCTGAAAGAGAGGTACATGAAAATACCAGAGATGTTCAGTAGTGAGGGGTGCACAGTGAGCCACCCTAGTCCATGGACTAAGAGAGAACATGCAAACTCTACTCAGAAAGGTCCTCGGGCCAGGATTTGAATCAACAACCTTTTTGCTGAGAGGCACCAGCTCTATCAACGGAGCCACAGTGCCACCTCATGTTCAGTATGATGACAAGGCAAAATAAAAACAAGCCAAAGTGAAATGGAACAGAAATACTTTTTTGCATTTTAAAAAGAAAGGAGTAAAAAGTACAAATATTTGCATAAAATGTAAGAAGTAGAAGTAAAAAGTAGGCTGAAAAATAATTACTCCAGTAAAGTATAAATAACCAAAATTTCTACTTAAGTATAATAACAAAGTATTTGAACTTCACTACTTGACAACTTTGCGAGTAGATATTATATTTTTTATATTCTGTTGTTTCCTTAAACACATGAAAGAATGCATATTTTCACTGATGTTTAAATTTCAGGTTATTCCATGGGTGTGGCTCAATCTGAATCTGGCACTCTGACAATCCTTGGAGCTCCGAGATACAATCACATAGGAGCAGTTATGACTGTTTTTGGAGAACAATTTAAACAACAAATTGACCCATATCCATGGCAGGTAAGTCTTTAAAACTAAAACCAGTGGTAATAATGGTATTTATTACAAATCCACGAGGAATGGTTAAACAAAATGAGCTTTCAAAACTCATAAAATTCAAAGTAATGAAGTCATAAACAAAATCAGCACAATATTATTCTCATATTGATGCAAAACTCATAACTCGATGTGGACTACATGTGTTTTCCCACAAAAACAGCCAATGTCAATGTCAATGTATTTATATAGCACCTAAAAACAACATAAGTTGACCAAAGTGCTTCACAATTTAGTCAAGTAAATGAATACAACAACAAAGCAACACTAAAGAAAATAAGTAAGATCAATTTAGAATAAAAAAATGCAACATTAAAATATTGGCTTTAAAAGAAGTTCAAACTCTACAATAATATAAGTTTTAAGCATTGATTTAAAAGTCTCAACATCCATGAAACCACTGGGGTAAACTTTCAAATGGCTCCATTTAGTATGATTCAGAATTGTTGAAATAATGTTTGTTTTTGTTTTTTTACATTAACCCTTTTGTTTTACTCTTTTTATAGTTCCAGTCTGGTGGCTATTTTGGGGCAGAGGTTTGTGCCATGGATGTGAATTCTGACAGCTACACTGATCTGATCCTCATATCTGCTCCCATGTACAAGGACCAAGACAGAGAGGGACGAGTTTATGTTTGCACCTTAACTCGGCTGGTAAATGACAACCATAATCCAAACCACTTTATAGATTTAATAAGAAATGTATACACTTTTAAAATAAAATAAAAATTAAATAATCTTTTGTATTTTACAGAATGTGGAGTGTCACTTTGATTCTTCATTTCAACTAAAAGTAATACAAGGGGATCCATCAGACCAAGGGAGGTTTGGGTCTTCTCTTGCTGTTCTGCCTGATCTAAATGCAGATGGATTTAACGATTTAGCTGTTGGAGCTCCTTTGGAGAATGATGGACAAGGGTCTATCTACATCATTCAGGGCAAAGGAGGAGGACAAATTGAACTGACCTACTCGCAGGTGAGCAAACACACATCAACTAGCTTGTGTTTTTCTGCATGTAATTTTTACATTGAAGTCTTTATTAAGTAAGATATTTCCTATTTCACAGAGAATCACTGCCTCTCAAGTCAAATCAGGATTAAAGTTCTTTGGTTGGTCAATCAGTCAGTTTACCTACGATCAGAGTGAAGACACACTGCCTGATTTAGCAGTGGGTTCAAAGGGTGCAGTTGTCTTACTTAGGTAAGTTGGAGTCTGGTCATCACTCTTAAATCATTTTAACAGGGTAAATGTTTTATTTCAACACAAACATTTCCTATTTGGATTATTTCATCACAAAGTTTTCCTGTTTGGAATACCTCAAGATCTAAAGGTATCTGTGAGGATGCCTTGTTGTGCAACTCATCACCTTGAACTGGCGACGTCTTGCAAAGGGGGGAATATGTAGGGAAATCCCTCACCTCATAGTGAAGCTGACCCTGTGGTTGACCTTCCTCAACCTCCCCTGTGGCTCAGAGACTAAACATTGTCCCTTTTTCTTAAAAATGCCCATAACAATTTCAGTGCAAGTTAATGTGTTGGTTTCCCCTCATTATTTAGCTTGATTGTAAATGTTCCCAAATACTTCCTTGCTGCACCTGTCTTTTTAACTTTATATAAAACAGAAAAAAACTGGTTTTCCACTTAATGTTGTTGATGTCTATTTTATATGCGCCAAAGTTTTTCTCTTTTAATTTTGTTCAACTCAAATATGTTTGTTTAATCATTTCACAAATTATTGATTATAATTTTATGCTTATACTTTGCATTTTGCATAGTTGATTTAATCAGTAGTCATTTAGTTTAGTCTTTGATTTAATGGGTAATCATGTTTTAGAGTTGTTTAGATAGTTGTGTTGTTTACTTTGAAGTGAGTTATTATTATTCTTAGACAATATTTTAACAAATTGTGTTCTCTTCACCCAGAAGCATAAAAACAAAGGTGACTCTCAGATACATTCTCAAATTGCTCTCACAGACACAGACACCACCTGTTCCAAACACTCTTATTTCGTTCCCTCACTGGCTAACGTTTGGTCTCTCTGAACCTCTGTTCAGTTCTGTTTGTTGCTGCTGTTGCTTTTTCACTGCGCTGGGATATAGTTCATCTGTCCAGCTTCCTGATTCCTGCCTTTAAGTTGATTTCCACAAGAAAAGCTCTCCTTCTGGAATTACAAATTTTTCCTTTTCGGAATTGTTCTGGGGCTGCCAAAAACACTGACTTGCCTTGCTGAGAATACGGCCCTCCATCAGAGGACTATCTGCCCCTGTTGGACAACTTGCCGGCTCTGGTCTGCCCACGCCGTAAGCTACATTCCATGTTGAGCAGAGGTGGCCAGCAGTTCAAGGCCTGTCTTTGACTGTCCATCGGATCAAGGCGCATATCCAAACCTGCTTGGCTGTTGATCTACCCCACCATCTGACACGACACGCTAGGACGAATAAGTCCCCTTCCTACCTGGAATCAGCTGGTCTTCAAATCAGCAGCTCATGTGCGTTCTCAGACGCGTGCTCACTGAAATGAATTAAAACATAATTTTAGTAATTCTCTTAACTTGCTGTCTGTCACTCTTCCTTCTTCCAACAAACTCATCCTCTTTCTCTTTCGTTTTTCTTTTCTCCCTCTTCCAGATCTCCTCATTCATTACAGATACACACATATACATAGCTAAAATACACACACATACTGTATTTTAAGCGCACACCTACGTTGTGTAAACATATACATACACACATATTCTGGGTTTAAAGTTTAAAACATTAACTGAAGTGATTTTGTCCTGCTTGCTTAAAGATATGTTTGATTTAGTCATTGACTATTTAGATTTAAGTTAATCACCTGTCTTAAAGAAAGTGTGTTATCTATCCTTATCAATTGTTATCATATTTATTTTAATTTGGTTGACGTTGTGTTGATGATAAAATTATAATTGATGACTCTTGTCCATTTCTGTGGTATGTTTTGAGGTTGTCTTTTGTCATCACCAATATTCCGAAGAACTAGAAGTGGACCGTCTCTGTTACTGTTGTTCTCCCACTGATAAAAGAGCTCTTTCATTAAATATATTAAATTTACTAAAAAACAGAGCTGTTTCGCTACATAACATAAATGGTTGCCAAGAACAGGTTTAAATTTAATATTTTGTTTGATTTATTTATTTACTACAAATCAAAATTTGTACTGCCAAAACTGTTTTAGGTCCAGACCAGTAGTGATGGTAGATGCCACTGTGTCCTTCAACCCAAATGAAATCCCAACTCTAAAGGTAGACTGCACAAAACCTCTAGAAGGCACAGCTAAAATCTGCTTCACTATGAGAAGACTGTCTGGAAGAGATGCAGGTTCATTTATTTTACGTTCATTCATTTGAGCCTTTGCATGTACATCTGTTTTAAACACGTTTGTTTCAGTTCAAGCACAGATCAATTACACTTTAACTCTGGATGCAACTCGTTCAACTCCAAACAACCGAGCTTACATCAGTAAGGATACAAGAGACCAAATCGGATCAGTTACTGTTGATTTAAAAGGACAGAAGTGCATCGAAGGGAATTTTTCTTTTGTGGTAATAATATCAAATTTATCTAAAGTAAATATTTCATACTGAACATGGCTGAAGAGCCCACCTTTTTAATCCTTTCATTCTCTGACAGGCATGCCCAGACGATGTTCTCAATCCTCTTTTGAATAAGCTGAGTTTCATCTTCGATGGTTTTCCTTCCAGCACAAATCTTAGACCCATTCTGTCTCTGCAGGCTCAAACTACAACCTTATACCCTGTGAGTAACTTTTAAACACAATTTATCAAGTGATCAACATATTTACACAACTTTACTTTTGACTCCACCTTTTTTATTGTTATTATTTCATATGAAACCAAGTGAAGCTCTGAAGTCCAATCATGATCAACATGAGAAATCTACCTTATTCTCTCAGTGTGACCAATAATATTTTTGTTTCTACAGATTGCCTTTGAGATCAGCTGTGGGGCTGACATGGTGTGTACAGATAATCTGAAAGTGGATTTTAACTTCACCAGGTGAGAGACATAGAAGTGAAGCTCTCAGCTGTTTTGTTGTTGTTTTGTTTACCCTTCTCATCTTTCTTTCAGCTCCCTGATAGTTAAAGTTGGCATCGATGAGCTCCTGGATGTGACTGTCTCAGTGGAGAACAGAGGGGAAAACTCTTACAGCAGCCGTGTTATTCTTACATATCCTGTTGGGCTCTCCTACAGGAAGTTTACATCTCTGCGTGTAAGGCCTCAAACCTCAGGTCATCTCTGATCAGGAGCTCCTGAAAGCCTCACAGCTGTTTGATCTTTTCATGCAGGGAAGAATTGAGTGCAACTCCTTGGACAGTGAAGATGGTGTCATGAGAGGAAAAACAGACTGCACTGTTGATCAACCTATTTTTAAAACCAATTCTACGGTTAGTTTTTTTACTCTGCTGCACAGACTGTTGAGCCAAAAACAGGAAGGTATCTAATTCTTTGTCCTGATGCATCACAGTAATCCAGGCAGAAAAATCAAGAAGAAAAAATAAGTAGGTTCTCTAGAAGAACCCATCCAGAGGACCTACTTATTATTCCTTCTTGATTATCTAATTCTTCTTGTTTGTTTTAATTTCAGGCTGTTTTCATCGTCTCCTATGGGTTCAATCCCAGCAGACAACTTGACAGATGGATCTCTGTGACTGCAAATGCTACCAGGTACTGACCATCAGTCACAGGTGCTGCTTTTTTTATGCACATTTATTTTTATTAATATTTTCACATCATGTTTAGTGGAAACCAGCAGCACTCCTCTGGAAGCGAACTCTACAATGAGAGACAGATTGAAGTGAAGTACAGCATTTTTATGACAATGGAAAGGTCAGTTTTCTCCCAATTCAGATAAAAATACTACTTTTAAAACTAATATTAATTCTAAACTGTGCCAATAAATAAATAAAATCTATTCAGCCCCATCAGCTACAGTAATTTCACATATGGAAAAAATGATTTACAGAAACCACTTCATCAATTGGTCAAGGTAAATTCTAAATATTTTTGTTCATTACCTTAAAGAATCTTAATGCGAAGTTAGTCTCTGAAGTCTGTTTTTCTCTCTTTTCTTCCAGGTCACAAATAATATCAGAGCTCTAAATTTTACTGTAGTGATCAGAGTTCCTGTGAAGCTCGGTGACAAAGACATGTGGGTGGATATGAACAGTTTGCAGGTAAGGTTTAAATCTACTTTTCAGGGCTCGTAGTCATGGACTGGATGGAAGTGCTAAAATGGTGAACAGGTGAACTGACGTGAAGGAGCTCTGTTTTTCAGATTCCAGATTGTCAGAGAGACACAGATGAAGAACCTGCGGTGACCGATTTTGTTGCGCAGATAAAGAAAAATAAAGTTCTGGTGAGTATTAATTGCTGCATGAATAAAAATTAAATAAACCTGCTTCACACTCTGCATTTATTACCTACAGAACTGCTCGGTAGCAAGCTGTGGTGTGTTCAGGTGCAGCCGGTTCATGGAAAGGTTGGAACAGAAAACATACAAGATCTCTGCAAACCTCAGCTCAGCATGGATAGAGCAGGTAACTGTTAAATCTAAATGGTTCTGATTACAAATGATCAAATGTCTTATTTACTCAAATGTGGTCAGCTAGTATGAAATCTGAATAAAACAGACTCTGTTGTTCTTCATCCTTTCAGATCGGCCTTTCATCTGCTAAGTTTATCCTGACCAGTACGGCCAGTTTAGAGTACGACAGAAACCAGTACATCTACTTCTCAGCAGCCACTGATAACATCCCTCCTGTTCGCCTGGTAACTGCACTTTATAAACACTCTTTTTATTTAATAAAAGGACTTGAATTTGATCCAGATCATGTCATCGTGTCTTTCAGATTGAGGCTGAGGTTGAAGTGTTTCCTGAACCAGATTTCACCAAAGAGATCATAGGAGGGTGTCTGGGAGGAGTGGCTTTTCTTGTCCTACTCAGTGCTGGGCTGTATAAGGTTAATCATTATTCTTTAATACATAAAACTTTCATTCTAAAATCCTGATTTATTTTTTGTTTGATTTGCTTCTATCTCTATTTTGAACACAAATGCAGGGTTGCAGTGAATTAATATTAAACTTTTATTCTTTTACTCAGGCTGGATTTTTTAAGAGTAAATACAAGGATATGATTAGTAAAAGTGCAGAAGGAGAAGCTGATCCAGGAGCTGAAGGAGCTGAACCCACAAAGGAAGGATGACTTTTATTCCCTGGGACACCAGTATTCTTCTGTCTAGGAAGTTTATAGCAATTGCTGACCGCTGAACACGTGCTCGCAAACATTATTATTTTATATTAGCCTTTTTCTTAAAGCATTGTTTTTATGTTAGATTTATTGCCTGTTTAATTCTGTGAAACAATTCAGAAATCATTGTTTTTTATCACCCATATAAGAGGTTACCAACAGAAAACAACCAGAGAAACCATGTAACAAATAACTGTATATTATGTGACACTTAATTATCAGTCACTTGTACAATTATTGGTACTCAAATGTTGAATTAATAAAACACAGGATTGTTATAAACTATGTGCAACAAACAGAGTTATGCTAAATCTAAATTATCTAGAAATGTATTGTTTTATTGGGTTTAATGTGGCTTTTTACAAAGAGACATTTAGTTTAGGTTCTGGATGAGTGGTACTCACTGAAATTTTTATCTGTATTCCTACAAAATGTTTTTTTTTTGTTCTTTTGGTTGTCAAACTAAAATTTTTGTAATTTTTTTGTAGTTATATTAACCTCACAATGTACTGTAAGATCTCTGTAATGCTTAAAGCTGCTTAAATGCTTAAAAAGGTGTGGGGAAAAAATGATTGCCTAAAAAATTAACCATAACGCGTTCTGTTAAGAAACACTTTTGTGATGTAATAATCTTATGCTGTAATATGACAGTAGATGACTGAAGAAAATAAAGAAGCACATAGTTTCCTTTATTTAAATTGGTTAAGATTGAAAAAGACTCAAGCATGTGTCTCTGTTTTTATTTCACAGAAAATATTTTAAACTGATGAAAACAATTTGGGTTTTTATGATAAACTGTAGCTCAAATATGAAACTGAACCTGTGGGTTTGATTGTCATTAATGCAGCAGAAGCATACAAAACTTCTTTTTTCAGTCATTCAAAAATAAACTATTATTACTAAACATTTTTTAAAAGAAAATCTAGTCTGTCTATTGTCAGGATGAACCAAACATGTTAATATATTACAAAATGTTCAACGTATTCAAGTGTTAAAATTACACAAGGCAGTAAATGCTGATAACATTTCTGACAGAAAATTGGTTCTTTATTAAAAAAGATTCCCTTGTTCTCATTGTGTTCCTATTGTGATTGAAAGTTCATTTGTTTTCTTAAAATTGTAAATTCTTGTAACTATGATTAAATTTTTGCAGTGAAAATCAGTATTTAACATCCTAACAAGAGAAGTGAAATAAATAATTATAATTTAAATAAATTATTTTTCAGAAATGAATTAAAACTGAATATTTGGCTCTATCTGCTGGCAAGACTCTGTAATTGCATGATATTAAAAAGTTACATTACGGTTATTTTTCTGCTTCACTTTGATGATTTCTGACAAAATGCCAGAATAAAGTCACTTCAGACAAGAAGTGGTGTGTCATAAGTATCACAAATGAACAACATACAAAATAGTTTTTGGCTTAAGATCATCTGATTGATCTTCCGAGATGATTTTTCTTTGAATATATTAACAATATATCTTTGTTGATCCAGACTGATCCAGGTAAGTCACATCACTTATCCAGATTTTTCCTTCATTCCTTCAATTGCTTTCCTTCGTTTCAGGTTGGTGTAGAGCAGTGCGAAATTGATAACGTACGTCGACACACACACCAGGCAGAAATCCTCCAGAACAAACATAAGGATAGATGCCAGGTAAAGTGAACCAGCGATGGACACCCAGGAGGACAGGACCAAGGCCAGGGCTGCTTTTTTAGACAGAGTCAGTCCTGCATCAAAGATGTGTGAAATTCACTCCCTCAGTTTATACAAAAAAACATTCTGACATATCAAATAGCTGGAAATGAGAACCAAACCATGAAAAACACAAAACTCCAACCAGAAAACACAAATCTGTCATTTTCTGAAGACAAACAGACTAACCAAGGCCCATCTGCAGAGTGTAAAATATGATGCCGAGCAAACTGTTGGGTTGGTTCAGGGGACTATCTTGGGCCACGAAGAACTGGACCAAACCAAAACCACGTCCCCATCTGCCAAAAACAGGAGAAAAAAAGTCATCATTCTGAAAATCATTGTCAAATATGATTTAATACACTTATCAAAAAATTGTCCTATATGTTCTTTTTATTAAAATATTAAATTCATGAAGTATCTGTTTATCTGTTTTTCTCACTGTTTAATAACGCTGATGTAAGGAATTTCTAGGTATTTCAATCAACACGTGGCAATAAGAGGGGGTTTGGAAAAAGCTATAAAACAAACTTCCAACAAAAACTTGGAGTTACATATTAAGTTTGTGATTTCTGCAGGTGTGACTAAACAAAAAGGAGGATTAGAATCCTACCTGGAGGTAAAAACCTTGGAGCAGCTCACCGATTCTCCAAGATCACACATTGCTCTGTAAGCTGGGTTTCTTTCTTTGGAGAGTTCAACATGAAGAGCATAAACAGACAAAACCAATCCGAGGAGACACAAAACTCCTCGCACTGCTCTCTCCCACCTCGGCAAACCCTGAGCCGCCATGTGCTTAACTTATGGGCTGATCTGTGACAAATCCAGCTGCACGGAAGACTTAAATATTTGTTTAGGCATTTTTCTTTAACCCCTTACAAAGCTCTAACTGGAGGCGACGTGTCATTCTTACCTCTGATTGGTCAGGTCCAGTTTACCTTCCTCTCATTGGACGGGAGGGTCCAGATGTGACTCAGACAGATGGGAGTTTTGTTTGGTTCTAAATTTTACAACTGCCCCCACCAATAAGGCACGACTCAAGAGCAAACCAAAAATAAGTTTGAATGTATTCTAAAAGAAAAACAAACCTTAGATTTAGGAAAAGGTAGTCATTGACACCAGACTATGTTGTAAAAACGGGGAGCAAAATGGGGAATAATTGTATCTACAGGGTCTTACAACTAATATGTTAATTAAGCTCAACTCAGCTTTATTTGTACAGCTTTTTTTTCAAACGCAGAGGTAACTGCTGAAAAGAATAAAATAATTTAAAATAAATAATGAACTAAACACGAAACACTGAAAAATTACTTAAATATGATTTTTTTATTTATTTATTGTAAATACATTCAAAAAATGTACCTTTAATTTGAAAGTCCACACAGTAACACTGATAGTTCCTTTATTTGACCACTAGACGGCGCTAAAAACCCGTTACGTTTGGTTTTAGATTCCACGAATCTTCCTGAAATGTTCAAAAGGAAAAGTAAAGGTTGGAGACGCATATTTTCCGTCAATGTAAAATATGGACCATAATAATGCGGGAAATACGTTTCATTACGTCTATTTGTGTATTTTATCTTTCAGGCCTCGGATTTTAAATTTGCTGTTGCAATTATTTTATTGTCCACAAGAGGGCAGAAAAAACACACACAATTGAAAAGAGCAAGTGAACAACAAGAAAAGTATCTTCAAAAAGGTCATTTTTCGTCTCATTCTCACTACTCAATGTTTAGTACTCATTTTAAAAATAGTGTTGACAGAATACAACATATCAGTATGGTGAAACTGACAAAGTGCTTATAAAGTAGCTACATGAGTTTAAACATAAGTTTAAAGAAAGCTAACAAAGCGTAACATCAGTGTTTTTTCCAATATTTCGTCACATTTTGACGGAGAATTCAAAGTAGTCGCTTTTATTTTGAAATTCCACACACAAGCTACACGCTCACATGTGACTTTTACAAATGGACTCACAATTGTATTAACATTTATTTAATAACGTCAATAAAGTATTGATCATCGTAAGCCCTACATTGTAGCCTGATAACTTTTATGAAGAATAATCATTTACAAAATATTACTTTATTTATCTTTTACGTGAATTGCGACTCTTAATAACTGCTTAAATAAAAATATCTGACATAAATGAACAATATAGTTGATAATAAAAACACCAGTTTATTTATTTTCTTTGTTTATTGCTTGCTTCCTTCTAAAATAATTATCTTTTTCACTTATAATGTTTTGAGTTTGCAGTCGTTTCTGTGTTGTTGCACACAGAGCTTTTAGTGCATCATTCATGAGATCAGGTCATATTGGTCAAAATTTGTGGAAACAGTGGAAAACAATGAAGCCAGCCAAAATAAATAAATAAAACCACAGAGACCTCGCTGTCTATAAGAACGCCCCACCTCTAATTGCGTCTCGTCTTTCTATTGGACCGTTTTACAGCCCTCCCCTCCTTTAATTGGTCGGCCGTATGGCACTCAAACTCAACACGGAACTGTTTGAGGAAGACCCAGACAAAACAAACGAAGTACCGTGCTTGTTGGCGAATAAAAATACAAACACGAATGTTTTGATTTCTTTCATACGTTGAAAATATGTTCTGTTGTTTGGAAACGTGTACTAGTTGTCTAACATTTTGTTTTAAAACGGAGAAAGTCATGGTTTAAGCGGCTCGTAGAGCCTCAGGTAACGTTAGCTAGCATACGCCCCTGCGTGCAGAAGCAGGTAAGACTGCTTCATCTTATGTCAATATAACTCGGTCTTTATATGTTGTTTTTATCACAAATAACTTGTCTTATTCATCAACTTTACGTTGGTTTGTCCCAAATCAATTCTTAATTCTACAAGCTACAGTTTTTGCCTAATTGTAAACCAGGGCCTGATGAAGTTACTGAGGACCATGTTTGATTTGATTTTATTACATTAAAAATACTAGTTTAAAAAAGGTAAACACTTTCCTTACAACCGAGAAGAATAAAAGGAGTTAATCTATTTCATTAATTTTTATTAACCTTTTTAGTATTTGCATTTAATCTGTTTAAACCACACTTACTTGCATTACAATCATTTGGAAATTGGCGAAATGATAAGAAAAGCTGAATATAGCGTACCTATTACTCTCTAGCCTATTCAAAATTGTATATTTTACATAAACAGAAAATGCTTTCTCTCAGATGTTTGAAAACAATAATAACAAATCTGGAGAATTCTGAACCTCAGAAACAGAAAATGAATAAAAAATCCTGTTAATTGCTCTGGTCTTTATTGATATTCATTCGAGGTTGTCTGTTTTCTATATAAACAATTCATTAACTGCAAATTCTACTTTAATATTACTAACAGATGTTATCAAGTGACTCACTGTTTAAAATCTTAAACAGGAAAATGTCCAATGAAGAAGGTGGGGAGACTCAAAAAGGCGCACCTCCTGAAAAAATGGCCACAGAAAAAAGCAAAGAAAACCAGAACCAGCGTGGAGTGGAGGCAGCAGGCAGCACCACAGACACCAGCATCGCAGCAAAAAACCTGGCCCTGCTTAAAGCACACTCTCTAGATGTGAAGTTTGATGTTGGAGAGGAGTATGATATCATAGAAACAATTGGTACTGGGGCCTATGGCGTTGTTTCATCTGCCAGGAGAAGAGACAACGGTAGGCATGATTTCTAAACATTTACTAGCTTTATAGCAAGTCCTGATTGTTTAACATTCTTTTCAATCTCTTTTTCCAAACTCTTTTCTATGCTTGCACATCACAGGCCAGCAGGTGGCAATAAAGAAGATCTCCAACGCTTTTGAAGTGGTGACAAATGCCAAACGAACATTAAGAGAGCTGAAGATTCTCAAGCACTTCAAACACGACAACATTATTGCCATTAAAGACATCCTTCAGCCAAACCTTCCTCACTCAGCCTTTAAGTCTGTGTACGTACTTTTTATTTTTTGATTTGCTTTTTAGTGTCAAATAACATCTGCATAATTCTGGAAATTATTAAAATATCAGTTCTGCTACACATTCACAAACAGAAGTTCTCTATGGTTTAGTTGGGTGCCTGTGTACCTAACATATCTCTGCTCTCCACTTCTGTGTGAACAGCTACGTCGTGTTGGACCTCATGGAGAGTGACCTGCACCAGATCATTCACTCTGCACAGACTTTGACCCCTGAGCACACTCGTTACTTTCTGTACCAGCTCCTTCGTGGCCTTAAGTATGTGCACTCTGCCAATGTCATCCACCGTGACCTCAAACCCTCCAACCTGCTGGTGAACGAGAACTGTGAGCTAAAAATTGGTGACTTTGGCATGGCTAGAGGTTTGAGTTCACACCCTGAGGATACTTACTCCTTCATGACTGAGTATGTGGCCACCCGATGGTATCGTGCTCCTGAGCTCCTGCTCTCTCTGAGTCATTATACTTTTGCCATCGACTTGTGGTCCGTGGGTTGCATCTTTGCTGAAATGTTGGGTCGTAAGCAGCTTTTTCCCGGGAAGCATTACGTCCACCAGCTCCAGCTGATTTTGAGCGTGCTGGGCACTCCTCCTGAGGGTTTGATCAGTTCTATCAGGGCTGACAGGGTGCGCTCCTATGTTCAGAGTCTTCCATCACGAACCCCTGTTCCTTTGGCTAAACTGTACCCACAAGCTGAACCAAAGGCTTTAGACCTTCTGGGGGCCATGTTGCACTTTGATCCTCGTGAACGCATTAGCGTGCGGGAAGCCCTGGAGCATCCTTACCTGGCTAAGTACCACGACCAAGACGACGAGCCCAACTGTGTGCCAGCTTTTGACTTTGAGTTTGACAAGCTTCCAATGAATAAAGAACAAATCAAAGAGGCGATTTTGATGGAAATCCAGGATTTTCATAAAAAGAAACAGAACTCCCGTCAGAGACTTCAGTTCAGGCCTTTGACAAGAAATAGCAGTGGTGCTACAGCACAAAGCAGTATTCAGTGTAATGCTCAGCCTGAGACTGTGGACCTGACGGGACAAACGATGGTTCCAATAAAACAGCGCCCACCAGCACAACAAATACAGCAAATCAGAGAAGTGAAACCTCAACAGCCACAAGATCCACCAGCAGAATTGAACCAAGCATTCACAAATCAGATGAAACCCTTTAATAAGCCTGCAACACTTTTAGAGGTTGCCCCGCTTCGTGTGACCCATAATTTGCCCCTCTTCGGTAAAAATGAAGGCGATCCAGTTGACGTGGACATGCCTAGTGCCAACTCTGACAGCGGTCAGCCAGAGACGATCGATTTAACAACACCAGTGTCCAGCCAGGATGCTCCTACAGAAACGTTGAGAGACAGTGAGTCTTCTCAGATGCTAAGCACCCAGAACCAACTCATGGCTCAGGATCCCACCTCCATTCCTGCAACAAAAGCACAAACCATCACACCTCTTTCCAACACTGTGCCTTCACTGTCTCTGTCTGCAGCACAGGCCCAGTCTCTCTCTCAGTCTCTCTCACAGTCCATGTCTAAGAAAGTAAGGCCGCCTCCTCCACGTGCACCAGAAGGAACCAGAAAGGATGGAGCGATTTCAGAAGTTACTAAAACTGCACTCAAAGCAGCCATACTGAAGTCAGTTCACAGACACAAAACCAAGACTGGTAAGTTCATTTATCTACTTTCATTCTCACATTTTTTTCGAATTGGTCGTTTATCTGATGTTTTTTTTTATATCTTTTTTTGCAAATGGAGGTGCCTTGGTTCTGGGCATGGACTCTGGCATAGCAGGAGGCGTCTCGTTCTCCACATATTCTGTTCCAGAATCTCGCCGGCCTGTCACAGCACAGGAGCGTCAACGAGAAAGAGAAGAGAAAAGAAGGAAGAAGCAGGAACGGGCGAGAGAGAAGGAGAAAAAAATGAAGGAAAAGGAAAAAAAAGAAGGAAAACAAGGAGATTTCCTGGGTGGGGTTCTGCTGAGTGACAATGACAAAAGCTTGCTGCAGCGCTGGACCAAGATGATGGACAGCTGCAGTGAGAAACCTCAGCCTGTTAATAATGATGGAGCAAATAATCAAGACCTTGATGTGAACTTGCACAGAGGTGCAACTGTTGCTGATAGAGCTCTGAACAATGTGATGGATAAAGACGTGACAAAGATTCAGCCTCATGAGCAGATAATCTCTCAAGTAAAACCAAACCAGCCGGGGTTGTTTCAGCCTCCCAGAACGCAGCAGCTACCGTTACCTTTCTCCATGAGCCAGAACAAGCCTCCAGCAGATATGGTTGTTGCTGTAAGTGGAGGGATAGATATGACGGTCTCCGGTGGATTAGTTAAAAACGACACACTCAAACATCACACCAAGGGCAGCATTCAAAGTGGTTTCAGCTGTGTGGCGAGTTGGAGCAGCACACGACTGGAGATGAGACCGCCGCAACAAACAAACATGGCATCACCGCCGCCGCCGTCATCATCAAGCTTTCTTCAACCCCAATATAACCCTAAACCTCAGCCACAGCTGCTCCCACTTGAAAGTTTTCTGTCCAAAACTGCACCACTGAGCACCAGAGAGACAAATGGAGTTGTGGACGTCAGAGTCCAGAACAACATCAACTCCTTGACTGCAGCTACTGGACCGATGGAGAAGCTTTGTCCTTCTGTAGAGAAGCCAGCACAGAACATACATCACCTCTGTGGGACTTTAGGGGTTCCCTCGCAGCCACACCCCAGTTTAGGATTTACAGATACTGGTCAGCAGGGACCCTCCATTGCCCCTGACATCAATAAAGTAACACAGCAGCTCTCAAAATCCCAGGTATATATTTTATTCATTTTTTGTGTTCGCTTAAACTGACTTGAAGGACTCTGTTCAACTGAACCGATGTTTCCACTTTTCCTTTGTCAGGTAGAGGATATTTTACCTCCTGTGTTCTCAGTTACCCCGAAGGGCAGCGGGGCGGGCTACGGTGTGGGCTTTGATCTGGATGACCTTCTCAACCAGTCCCTAACAGACCTGCAAAACTGTGACCGGGACAGGTCAGCCCTAATACAGCTTGTAATGTGGAAAACCATGCTTTGTTTTATGCATCAATATCAATATATTCTTTATCTTTGTGAAATAAATTATTTAGTTGGATTATCTGCAGGTTTGGTCAGATCCACAGGGTCTAAAAAACTCAGCTTCTAGCAGTAGTTTGATATGAAAATAACTTTTTTGTGTCCAAATTTTTTGCGATTTTATTAGTACCAAATGCAGAGGTACGCCATGATTCAAATCAAGTAACTTCTGATATTCAATTAGACCTGCAAAAGCAGTATTTTATACTTAACACAAATCCTTACATTAGACAAATTTGCTTTTCAGATAACATCCTATTTTTTTTATCTGCAACAAGACAGTTTATGATCAAATTGCTTTATTGCTCAAAGATATTCCTGCAGTCTTGGCACAGGACCAAAGAGGTGGGTCATTTTTAGTCTGACGAGCTTCTGTACACATTTTCACACAACCCTTTGAGAATCACTTGATGGTGCTAAAATGTAATTTATGCCAATCTGTTATATATATTTTTTGTTATTTCAAGTAAGGAAATGGGAACATTGTTTTTGTGACGGACAGTTGGCAAATTTAAAATTTGTTCTTTGCCAAGTTGAGTTAACACTGGTTTGTCACTGGAGTTTTGAAGCCTTTTTAGCTCTGAATGGTTCGCAGGTCAAAAGTTAATAAAAGTAAAGAAGCAGCCAAAGTCTAACAGGAATACCTTCAGAAAAACTATATATTGATCAAGACCACTTTAAAAGATTATAGAAAAGCCTGGTTTCCTTAAAATAAAATGTAAAGGATTCAAAATTTTTAGTGCAAACCAAATAACTATTTTAATTTGAGAGTAATCTCCTTTATATAACTAAAGTCTCATGTTCATTACACAACAAATTTGAAAAGAAATTTAGTCACCTTTGCTCGAGCACCAACAGGTTTTAATTTTAAGACCTTTTGTTAAATATTGACAAACGAAGCTGACTTTAATAGACTGCAGCTCACACATCATGCAGGAGTTTCAGTGGTAATGGTTTCTTTCACTCATTCCTTTTGCATTTTTTTGTTTCTCCTCTAGTTACGACTCAGCCCCCCTCTCGGCCTCCCTGTTATCTGATTGGAGCGAGGTCCACCGCATGACTCCAGCTGACCTGGAGTCACTGCAGCAGGAGCTACAGCTCGGCTCTCCCATGATCCTCTCCGATACCATCCCCCCTGACACTTGACTCACCCGTTCCAAAAAAACAACTTTCATTCATTTTTTTTTACCGTCTAAGACCTGAACAGAAATGTTTTAATTTAAAAAGATATTTTTATAGGCACTACAAAGTTTTTTTTTTTTTTTTTTTTTTTTTTTTTTACTTAAAACCATTGTGACATGCTGCAGATTCTGTTTAATAAAACATTTTGTCACCTAATCTGCTTTTGGATCTTTAATATAATACATACGAAAAGCTTAAAAATTACCCATATTAACTACAACAAAATGCAAGCTCGAAAAGGTTTGAATTAGATCAGTGGACTCCGATTAGTGATTATGATTGGAAAAGATTTTAAAGTAATATCAAAAGAAACAAAAACTTAATCCATATGTAAACAAAACTTAGTGGTTAGAGATTGAACAAACTCTTAAAATTAGTTTATTCAAAGATCAAAAGGCAAATTTATTCGTACATAATTCTGATTGAAAATAAAAAAAAACACTCCCAGAAAAATCAGATGTGTAGTTATATTAAAAATCACAAGTTTTGTTTGGCTTTATGTGCATTTTTGATACAAATGGACAGATTTTGACGTTAAAAAATCACTAAACATACTTTCTATTCAACTCCTTCATTCAGAGGGTGTTCAGTTGTACGTCTCAAACTTTCAAAGCACCTCATCTCTGAAGCATCATCAACAGAGTGGACAGACAGCTGAGCAACATCCCAACCCCCCAGCACCAGTTCTGATGAGCTCGTCCGTACAGCTGGATCTCCGGGACCACGGAGCGGATGAAGTCTGGGTAGCTGGTCAACCTGGCGTACACACCTGGCTTGTTCTGGTTCGCACAGCCCAGTCCAAAACTCACCACCCCAGCCTGGACCCAGGTCCCGTTTATCATCCGGCAGACTAGAGGCCCTCCTGAATCACCCTTAGGAGACAATGTGGACACACCTGTTTAGATTACAGCTCCAAGGTACCAGTTGGACTCAAATGTTTTACTAAATTAAATCAGGGATCTGCAACCAGCAGTTTTGGGGCCATGTGGCATTTTGGTTCCTTTGTAGTGAATCTTTGTAGATTTGACCAAAACTGACATGGAAATGATTTTATTATGAACCACGATAGGGAAATTAATTGCAACAGTTCTCTCGTCCAGTATTCATTGCAGAAAACTGGACATTAATTTGTCCTAAAAGTTTAACCAGTTTTTCATCACTTTAATAATCTAATGTTCAGCTGTACAGTGAGGTCTTTCTATAAAATTCACAAGAAGTTTAAACACTTTAAATACTTTTACTGTACAGGTTGCTAAGAAAAAGTGGTTTTACAAACATTACTCTTATGAATTGGAATTAGGCATTTTGCAAAAATAGAGCAAGTTATTCTGAGAACAATAAAACTTAGAAGCAAAGGCTTGTTTTTTTTTAATCAAATAAACCTCAATAAAAGGTAAAATATATAATTTCATACTGTCTAATTTTTATGTTAACTCAAATAATTTATGCAAATATTACTTATTTCCTTTTGTTGTACACATACACCTCCAGAACTCAGCGGTTATGTTTGATCATGAATAAAATGTTTTTCCTTCTTCACAAGAGTTTTGTTTTCATTTGTCCTAAAACCACTAAAAATGTCTTTTTATTTTAGTTCTCTAACTGAATAAAGTAAGAAAGCAGATATCTATATGTTGTATTTTTATAAAAATAATGAGTTGCATTTTTCCAACATTTATGCTTATTTCAATCTTTTAAGCCCATTAAGTGGCTTTGGAGAAGTTGTATTTTTGAGGCAGAATAGTTGCAGACCCCTGGACTAGATGATGCCTGAGTGCAGAAACAAATGAAGTTCTGTGAATAAAAGCAGCAGCAAACACAGCAGGTGATCCAATCGTACCTGGCAGGAGTCTTTGCCGCCCCGTTGGTATCCAGCACAGATCATGTCATCAAGAATGTCTATCTGCTCCGTCGGGTCTGTTTGGTACATCTGCTGACATGAACTCTGGGAGATGATTGGCACCTGCACTTCCTGTAGAGTCCCAGACCCTGGCAGAGGAACTGAGGGAGACGTGAACAATAAAATGAAAATAGTAACATGATGCTTTAGGATTATTTCTGTTTACGCCAATAATAATGTAAATCATTCAAACTTTAACAATGTCTTTAGAAATATAAACCTACATGTTGAATCAAACTGGTAAAGTATAGTTTTTCTTTTACATTATGTAATTTTTAAACACAAAAACCTTGAACGGTTTGGAAAGTTTTACCATTTTCACGGATGTTCCCCCAGCCCGTGACGTAGCACGACATATCAGCTGGGAACAATGTGCTGGATGCAGGCAAGCAGATGGGACGAACATAGTTGGACCAGGTCACTGGACTGGACAGCTGTACCAGAGCCACATCTCTCCCACTGTGAGGTTCTACGTAATTTGGCGAGATCTCAACCCGGCTCACAGTGCGTGACGACTCGTGCGGGTTATAAGCATTCAGCTGGTAGCGACCGACGTAGAGGACATAAGAACTCACATCAGATGGACTGAAACAAGGCAAAAACACTGAATTAATTTACTAGAAAAAAGATCAATCATTTTTTTGGTCATTCAATCATTTATTAAAATCTGATTCAATTATTTTAAAAACTGCAACAAATTCAAAATTATTTGGAATTTGTTAGACTTGTGTTAATTATTATCTGCTTGTTTTTAATTCCCTGCTGCTGAAGGCGAAAGGGCAATAATGTTCTTACCCACATCTGTGATTGTACTGTAAGAAAACATTTTATTTACTGAGTAGGCAAGAACAAACAGACAGATTCAGATTTTAGACTTAAACGTTTAAGTGCAAATGAATAAGGCCACACACCCCATAAACTGGACCAGATACTGACCTGTATTAGTCTTGAGGCATTTTGCCAAAAACCAGTAAATAAAAGAAGTTCTTATACACAATAATCTGACTGAACCACACCCTCTGGGGCAAAAGCGGTCCTGCCATGTAGTTTCTTTCTATTATCACTACTAATAAATACCTGGGAATTATCCTCATACTTTCAACTAGGGATGCACGATATATCGGCATTAACATCGGTACTGGCTGATGTTCGTCATTTTTTTAGAATATCGTATCAGTCCGGTAAGTAAAACTGGGTCGATATATGACTGTCACATGTTGATGTCCCAGTTTTAAGTTTTGTGTTTGTTTTGGAGGGGAAATGGTTGGTCAAGTGGTATGTGTTTAATCATGATAGTGATGCTGCGCGGCCAGGAATAAGTGAAGTAGATAGCCATGTCAGCGGTCTGGTCCTCTTTTTTTTACGGTATTAAAAAAAATAGACAAGTGTGTTTGTGCGTATATGTATATTAACAATTTGTGTGTTTGTGTAATATTGGTGAATATCAGTTATCAGCCATAACAACAATAATATCAGATATCAATATCGGCTGAAATTTTCATTTTGATGCATCTCTACTTTCAACCATGTTGTACTGACTACCTGTCTGGTCTCTTAATACTAATGGAATCTAGGAACCCATAGCTAGGCTCTACAATAGGGCCTGCAAAATTCATAAACTTCTTGGCTGGACTCATCACTGTTCATTCTTCTTCAAAAGCTTTAACTTTTCAAAATTATGTTTTGTACAGTGGTATTAAATAGTATTTTCAGGTTAATGGTGCAAATTTTGTAGTTCTTCCTGCTCTGATGCCTTAACCAATATTGGAAATGATTGCTCAACTAGGTCTGTTACAAGCGGACACTTGCCACTACCAGCCTTTAAAAAGGGTTTTGGCTAGATATCATTTTTCCATGTTTATACTAAAGCAATGGAATGATACTCCACAACATATAAAGCCCATATCAACACTGCAACTTTTTAAGACTCATGTTCGTCATCTGTTGGACACCTTCTTTTGCACTCACAGTTAGGGGTCTACTGTGTAAAACCCTGCTTTTTTCCCCTATGTTTTAATGTGATACAGCTGTGTGTCTATAGTGTATATTAATGTGATGTGATGTTGCATCAGCATCTGTGTGTTTTTCATGTTCGGCAGAACAGGAACCTACTGTAAAAACAGCAACTATGCTGAGCCAGGCCCAATTTATTTTAATCTTTTCCTGTTTAAAGAAAAAAAAGTTTGGTCTTAACACAAGTTCTAAAATCTGATGAAATAACCATTGCTTTGTCTGTTGTGTTAGTGTAAGGCATGTTTTAACTAATCTGTCCCTTAAAAAGTACAGCCTGTACTGAGATTACCCATATCAAGAGTGTCACACTACTGTTAATCAGAGCTTAATTGCAGCATATAAGAAATACTTACACATTTGATTATCAAAGATAGTTCAGACATCCCAATGAAGAACAACAGTGTGTAGTTCATTTAAGAATCAGTGTTAAACAAAATACATTTTCCTTCAGTACTGTTAGCAAAGTATCTTATCAGTGAACAGTTTTTTAAAAAACAATCACATTTATACATATTAAGCTAAGACTCAAGTGTGGTAGTGGCTGAGCATCGTCCCTAACATATACCTCAAGCTCAACATCTTTAATTAAAATCTTGGCATTTAAGGTTTTACCAAATTGCTTTCTATTTCTCAACATGAGATGATTTTAGTCTTAGTGATAGCATTCCTTCAAGGAATTCTAGGCCTTTGACTAGGACTGAATATATTAAATTTGAAAATCAGTTGTGTCCACTTCTGGGGTTGGATTTATAAAGCTTGCGTCAGCACAAAACAAGCCCAGAAACTTGCATACACCACTTTTCATGCAAAGGTTGTGATTTATAAAATACGCCATTTTCGCCTTTTGGCCGTACGTTCACTTTTAATATGGCTTCCACGCAATCCTTTATAAATGAGGCCCCAGGTCCTGGGAGACCACTAACCTGCCTGCTTTAAAGGTTTCCCTGCTTTAAATGAATTTGTGATTAACAGGCTTCTGCAGAACTTGAAGACCAGCTGAGGAGCAGGAACATACGTCATGCAGGATAGTGAAAGGTCCATATCCACATTGAGCCTTTTGTCAAACAATATGCTAAAACGATCCAGCAAATACAGCCAGTTAACAGGTGGATGTTTGTCTGTGGAGGGTTTTCTTACTTGGGGAAACAATGAGCTGCTGATAGGACCCAGTTCTCTGTGATGAGGGAGCCTCCACAGACATGACTGCCAGACTTCTGGAGGCAGAAAGGAGCAAAAAACACAATGAGTCACTTCTGCCTCACAAGCAAAACTCCCTCTCAGCATATCCTCTTGGTAAACAAAACCCAGACGATGGACCACACGTTTAGCTATCCACAGGCACAACTTCATAAAAGAACTGTACATCCGAGAAGTTGAAATGTAAAGCATTTGTTTGAGAGGGACTTACCTGGATATCCACCTGCCAGGGCCAAGACCCATCCGAGGCGTCCGTCCCTCCCACAATTCTGTCCTCTTTTAACGGTGAAACGCCACATTCCTGGGCTTCAAACCCCCCAAAACCTAAATAAAAACACAAAAAAACATTATTCAAACACAATAAGGTACAGTACACCGCATTCTGGCTGAATGTGTGAAGAGTACACGGTGTTTGTTTAACAGGACAGAGACAGGTATGGCGATGGGAGGAGAAGACCTGGGTCGATACTTACCTGTAGCGAACAAAACAACCAACTGAAACAACTTCGTCGACATTTTTTGTGGCATTTCGCGTTTTAAAAATAAAAAAAATATAAGTCCAAACTGTTCCTGAAGCGATTAAAAAATATTACCCGACTTATTTTATCAAAAACTGCATTCAACTTGCTTTATCTCGTCGGGGGAAAAAAACTCTGGATTAAGCATAAAGTTACAACTCTTTTACTTCCATTTTCATCGCATTTCCCGCCAGCAGAATCCTCGACGGTTTTAACTTTCTGGTATCTGATGAATTCCAGGTATTCGTTTAACAGAGCAAACTGGCTACCTGAACTTTGCTACGCCCAAATAAATGTTTTATCCCGCCCCATTTGTGTACCTGAGCCAATGACATAAGAGAGGTTCTATCAAGGACAAATCACGTTTGACTCAGATGGTTTCTTTTTTCCTATTTTTAATTTTTTTTTTTCAAAATAAAAGGATAAAAGACCCTTTTGCGCAGAATGTCAACACAGGCAAACAGCAAAGCAAAAAGTTCAAATTTTTCACATTTTTACATACTTGTGGTATTTTACCACTTTTTAAATAAAATTTTAAAAAGCATATGTATATATATTTTTTTTACTTACATAGAACTTTCGTACTTTTAAGAATATTGATTTTCATCTACAAATATTTTCCCCATAAAAATACTATGAAATATCTTAAATTTTATAAAGAGAAACATTTTTTTTGCATGTGTGTTCCTATTTTACTTCTTTTTGCTACTTTTAGCTTTTATATTATTGTTATATAATTTAATAAATAGTATATATTACATATTAAAAAATATAATGCTCACTAACCTTTGCTACTTTTTGCTTTAAGCTATTTTGCCTGGTAATACTTTTAGCTACTCTTGTTTTGTTCAGTTTTAACAACTTTTTTATTACTTAAATGTGAAAAAACATCAATAAAAGATGGGGCAATTGTGTTGCAGTTCATCTTAAACAATAAATCAACAATTTAATTTTTGTTTTAAATAAAAACAGGCAAATGGATAAAGACAATATATGAAGTTAGTTTTGAGAATACAAATATATTCATTTTAGACTAGTGTTTATTTAGATAAAAGCTACAATGGGCCACAGCAGAGTGAGAGCCACCCTTGCCTTTACAGGACATTCTGCAGCCACAACTCATCTGTATTTTAAGCAATCTAGTTCCAGAAACAAAGTTTAAGGCTCCTCTGTTACCATTTAATTAAAAAATTACAGAAACTGTCTGAAATTTTTAAAAATCTATTAAATGAAGCAATCCTAAATGCACTGTAAATAAATGGTTATCATGAGTCATTTACCATAACAAAAGATGTAAAATTTAAAAAGAACAACTCCAGTCCTGGGGAAAAAAAATTATTTAAGAATAAAAAAATGTCAAAAAAGGGCATTGTACGTGGTTTTAGAGCTTCTCATCTGTTTGACAAGTTAAAAAATAATCTTCCGGATTAAAAGTAAATTCTTAGTGTTTTCAAAGACTTGGAGATTTTTAATAATTAAATATAAAATGTGTGAGTGCAGTGGAAACTGGTCTTGCTCAGAAGACAAATACCCAAGAAGTTTTACGGGTGTGCTGTAAGAGGCCTCGAGTAAACTCCCTTTAGCTCTGACGATCAATACAAGAGACAACATGGAAACCTGTTCTGAAAAGCAGTTGATACACTCAAATACAAGCTACAGTTTAATAGAAAACACATACTGAGGGACACAGAAGGTTAAGGGTCAAACTGTAAATCAGTTTAGTATTTCTTTCTGTCTGTTTAGGTGATGAATTATTTCAAGGTTTCTTTGTTTGTTCAGGATGAAACAGACACAATCGACTTCAGAGGTCTGTGCTGAGGTAATCCTATATGTTTTACATGTCAACAAATACGTATTCTTTCTATCCGTCTATAAAGCTGTCTGTCTCCCCTTTTCTTTCTTCTCCTCCCTCCATGCGTCTCTCCCTCTCTGCCCTCCTCCCACCCACCTCCCTCCATCCCTCCCCGCCCCAGGCAGTGTGTCTAGTTTCACAGAGCAATTGAAGGTGACAGGGACAGAGAGAGGGAGAGGGAGGGAGGGACAGAGGGAGGACACATCACAGTATCGCCTCGGGCTACACAACAGTACAGGAAGAGCTAGAGATGGAGGGACAAAGAGAAAAGAAAGCAGAGGCTCACGAAAGTCCTCACAGCAGAGTCTATAAGCAGGTAACGGTGGGAAGCTAAAGTTACAGGAAACAAGTTGAAATGTGTGT
>JARVJO010000125.1:8761796-8774405 GCA_031762555.1 Cynodonichthys magdalenae | reverse complement strand
CCCCCCCCCCCCCCCCCCCCCCCCCCCCCCCCCCCCAGCAGAGAAAGAATACCAGAGTATGAAAGAGAGAGGGAGCGACAGAGAGAAAGGGAGCGCAAAGTCTTGTCAACCGGAAATAAAACAAGCTGGCACCCTCCCCATCCCTAAGCCCCTGCACCCACCCCAAAGTCATACACTTCCTCTTCACTCCCTCTTTCTCTCCCCTCTGCCTCCCTGCTTCCATCCTCCATCTCTCCCTTCCACTGCAAAGAGTTATATTTAAACCCCTGGTTCTGCTCTGCTCTTCTTCCTCTTTGACTTCACCGTACATACCGTCATACCTGCGTCATACTTACACCTCATGTTAGATCTTGTGTGTGATCCTCTAACCTGCATGCTCAAAGGTCCCTGACAGGGTCTTTGTTCATTGTTCCATATAGCTTTGAGAATGTAGTCAAGTGCATTACAGCTGGGGAACAATACCTGCGAGTTCTCAGAAAAGCTTCATCTGCAACTCCATGAGTTGTAAAACACTGGTGGATGGATTGAGAAGTCCAGTAATGGCACAAAACGCTCAGGTCAAAATAAAGTCAAATAATAAACATAGCAAACAAAAACTGAGGCATCAGGATTAGAACTGCAGCAGATCATTGGACAGTCCTGTGGTCTTGTAATTCTGAGGCTGCAAGTTCAAACCCAGGATGCATCAGAAAGGGCATCCAGTTTAAAACTATTACCAAATCTATCTGGTGACTTCACCCTGCTGAAGAAACCCTCCTGTAGAAACAACAACAACATTAGAGATACAACTTTTTGAGTGACTTTCAATTTTCTTGCCCTCAACAATGCCAAGTTTCTCCTTTGAACTTTTTTGAACTCTAAGTTTCTTCAAAAAACACAGTGATATACAAAGAAAACAAAGAATATTGCATTATAAAATGATCAAAATTTGAAAAAAACCCCAGTTCAAATCTTTTAAATATTCTGTGTAAAGTTAATTAACAGTTAAAATTTTACCTGACTCTTTGAGTAAACTCATTTTATTAAAAGAAGTGTTTAGTTTAGAATGGAAAGGTGAGTTATTGTTTGGTCTGAGCAGAGTCAGTTTCACATAACACACTTGTTTACATAGAGTTTAAATAGCAGCAGCAGCTAGCTGTATCATTTCAAGTGTTGTTAGGAGCACTTTCTGCAAGAATACCATAATATGCCAGAATAACTGTGTCAGCACTATATAAAAACTTGAACCCGCAGCCTCAGGATTACAAGACAACAGTTCTGATGTCATTTAAGAAGAAAAATCTAACATAAAATATTTATAATATTTAGTTCTACCCTGATAAACTAAAGGAAATTGACTTATTTTGTTAGTGCTTGAAAACAATTAGCTTCTTAATCAGGAATGTTCTGAATTGTGTAGCAATTGTGTTCTGGATCACTCAGGATGTGACGCAAATGTAGCATGGAAGAATTTCACCTCAGAAAGTGAGAAACCTGTTCAACAGGTTAAAACCATGTTTCTACTGAACCTGTAAGGACATTCAAGAAATCTCTTCATGAAAGTAGAAATGCTAATTACTTGTTCCCTGTAGGAACAATAACATCTTCAGTGTTTTTTTTTTTTCAAGCAGAAGAGTCACAGCTGTGTTCATACATTTTGAAATTCTCAGTTAAAATACGTCCATGAAATGTTTTCACATATAAAATAATTCTATCAGGGTGTAATAAATACTAATACATTCCTGATGATACTGCTAAAAAGCACAAATTCAAACCAGGGGATTTGACATGTTTTCACTACAAAAAAACAAAACAAAACACTTGAACAATGTTTGAAAATTGCTGCTATGAATTGTTAGCAGTTCTGGCACTGATCCAGCTCTTATGTTTACATTCTTTTTATTGTCCGTGTACACGGCTGTCATTAACTTTTGTCCCATATAAGATTTTGTTTGCCAGCTAATTTTGTGTTTGTTCTTTCCTTACCTTTTATCTCTAAATACATATGGCCGTCCTTCAGAGTCTGGTTCTGACTGCTCAGTGTGTCACCCAGCTTTTTAACATGCACTTCTATTGTGGCATTGAACCTTTACAGCCTTATTGAATTGAATTGATCCGGTTTGAACCGAAATAATGAGCCAATTGAGGGTTAAAGATTTAACCCCCGGCTCCTGTCAGAATGTCCAATGAACATTCTTCTGTTTTATGTGTCATAAAACAAAACACTTCAACAACAGAATTAAAAATACTGCTTCTAAATGTTTGCAGTTTGAGTAAAATTTGATTAAAATAAACCTGGATCAGCGTAAACACAATTAATTTAATTTCTAGGTTATTATCAAAACCAGATTACCTCTAACGTCAAACCTGCTTGTCCACTTTGCCATCAAATAGAATCTATTTATTACAAATAGTACGACTTTTTAAATAATTTATTTAAATTGTTGTAAGAAACATTTCTAAAAGGTTATGACATCACATGGGTTTAATGAATGAGAAACATTTTTAATTTACAAACATCTTTATAAATAAGAATTGTGTGATTGTGTTTTCAAACTGATATGAAAACAGCTCATTATTTTTGTTACTTTTGCTTTAAAAATTTGTATTTTTTTTTTTGGAGTCCAGCTGCCTTTGAAGGCTTTCATTGTGATTTGGGTCAACACTGTTCTCTGGTCGGTTTGAAAACAGGCATCTTTTCCTCCTCAGCCTTTATATTTTGATGCTGATTGTGCTTCAGGTTGTTAACTGACTGAAACACCAAAGATTTTAGCCTCAAACCCAGTCTTCTGACTTTGGATAGTTTCCTCTGATTATCATGTGATTTTGTCTCTTCTTTCATACCGTCAAACACTTCACTGTTTACAGGGATTACTTCTGGTGTTTTGTGGATTTGGTTTGTTACTGATGATCTCCTCAAACTCTGTGAACTCTGTGGTTCACTGTGTTGGAGTGAAACAAGTTTTAGATTTGTCCAAAGATTATTAAATCAAAGATGGTGGCTTATACATCAGCACTTATATGTATTTTATTAACAATACTGAAAGCTTTCTATCATGTTGTTTTAATATTTTAATTTTCAGCTACTGAAAGCAAGAATTCAAGATCCATGAAAAATTGAATTGAGCACATCTGAGCCTTTGCAAATATGAAAAATAAAATAAAAAGAAAAGAGATTTTGAATTTTTATGTGTGAAATTCAGATTACATTCACAAAATGTCCTTTTTGTAATTAATAATAATGTCTGAGACAAATATAGATTGCATTTGTGTGTCAATTTTTGCTTTTTTTGTACATTTGATAAAACAAACAAAAAAAATTATTATGCTACTTAAAACCTTGGATGGCTTTTTTTAAAGATCGCTTTGAATAAACAAAATTAAATAATTTTGACATATTTTTTTATTTAATGTAAAGCATACGTGCCAATAATTTTGACACGGTGTATTCAATTTAACAATAAACACTAACCTCAAACAAATACTCTTTAAACAGAATTATGTAATTTAATTTATTGGGCGTTGCAGCTTTATGTCAATTTTGTAATTAAAGCACATTTAGGCCAAACAATGTGACAACAAAATATAACTTAAATAAAATGTAAAATACAATAAATAGAATCAACAAATTACCAAATAGAAGAAAAACACAATTAAGTACAAAAAATTAATTGAATTCACATTTCCTACTTAATTTAAATCTCAAGTTTAAAAAAATCAATAAAGCAATAAATGATAAATATGAACCAATCTTCAGTTTCTGGTTTGAGGACCCATTTATATGTAATTTATGGCCAAAATTGAACTCCATCATCTATTTATTATCCACTATCGCTCCATTATCTGTGCTTTATGCTCCTCTCTCGCAGCCTCCCCTCCTCCTCTCGTTGGCATTAAGTTCAAACTTGACACTGATGTTGACTCACTTTGTCACCCCTCGGTGGCTCCCTCTCCCTTCGCCTCTCCCTCTCTCCCCATCGCTTGGAGGACACGAGTGCCCGCAGACGCATTTCTCTCCAGAGCCCCCTCTCCTCCCTCTTTCACTCTATCTCACCCTGTCCAACTCTCTTCATCTTCCTCCTACTCTCTCCTTTACCCACGCACACACACACACACACACCCTCCACACACACACAGTATTGTCAACAAAGCTTGAGAACGAGGGACGTTGGGGGAATAAAGGTCCACTGAGTAGGAGAGTAACTTGCGGTGATTTACCTGGACACTTGGTAAGTTTATGAAGAAATTGTTTGATTGGTAATTTTGTGTATTTATGTGTTTTCATCAGTTATTTTTGGATCAGCTAACAGTGTTGATATTTTCTCAGGCTATAATTCATAATCTGATTAATTGCTTTTTGTCACTCAACACGATAAACTCAGTTTGACCTTTGATATTACCTCGCTGCAGTTGTTGGAATGATTTGGACCATTATTGATAGATATTTACCTACCTTCATCACTTACAAAGGTAAAAAGAATTCCTTCCATATTAGATAAGATAAGACAAGAGCTGGGCAAACGTTTATTTTGGGAGGAAAAAGTCAATAATTAAATGTTTTTGCACTGAATTCTGCAGCTCATTTCAAAGTTTAAACTGGGTTTTATTTAAATTTTTACTCATATAGTCCTTGTGTGCGTTCACAACACTAGAGTATAAATGCTTTTGTTGTGCATGTGTGTGTGTCTGCTTGGGTTTACCAGGAAAAAAAAAGAACAGAGCTAAAAGCAAATCAAATGTCGTGGCTTTCAAAGTGGCTTCTAATGTACCCCATCTCCCTGTGGTATACTAGCATAGCAATGTATAACACATACACGTTACGACAGCAAGCATGTAACTAACTCCATTTATGTCTGTCATCATGAAGCTAATTCACCACAATGCCAACCATGTGTGAACTCATGCGATAGGAACCCCTCCTCTTTCATCTTCTTCTCCTCTTTTGCTCCCGTCTCTGAACGGATTGGAGGAGGCAGCGAGGAGCCGAGGTGACGGTAAACAGAAGCGAGCGCACACACACACGTCGGACTGGACCTCCTTTCATTTCCACACATGTTGGTCTGGACGCTCGTAGCATGTATGAGAAGTTAACCATGCTGAACCTGCAGAGCGGCTCAAACTGGAGCGGGCCTAACAACTGGTACCATGACCACACCGGCGTTCAGACGCAACACAACTCAGGTGAGGTGACCTTTTCAGCACGGTGCTCACAGATCAGCAGGTGCATGTCACTCAATTTGGATCATAGAGGAATAAAAAGTCAAGTCAAGTCAAAGTAGGATTCAAAGAATTTAAAATGAGCTGCTGCTTTATAAAAATTCCTTGACCCATATTCATTTTATCTCAACGCCCTCTCTGCCAGTGTCCGAGGGCTGCATGCTGGACACAGAGGGCAGCATGGGGGGAGAAGCAGGAGGAGGAGGATCGGGCAGAGGAGGAGGAGGAGTCCCTGTGGAGCGGGACGAAGGTGAGGAGTCTCAGCTGAGGCTGCAGCTCAAGAGGAAGCTGCAGAGGAACAGGACCAGCTTCACACAGGAACAGATCGAGGCTCTGGAGAAAGGTCAGGCCATGCAACGCACGCAACATTCTCTCCTTTTGGCTCTGCAGCCACTTGCTGCCCTCCTGGGGTGAAAACTGTGCCAATTTCTCCTGTTACTTTCCCCTCCTGTTAGCAGATTATCACTCTTTTTTTTGTGAAATTGCAAACCAACAATTAGGCCGTAAACAAAAGCTGGCTGTGCATAATATGGCTGAACAAGATCTTCATGATTTCCTTCAGGGGAGACTAAGCATCACCACGATCAGTTCCAGATGCAAATTATCCACAATCTTAACTCCACAAATATTCCTTATCTGCTCCAAAAAGGCCTCCGGCTTTGTGCAGAGCAGAGATGTTGATAATGCATCATTACTGTGGCTGTAATATGCAGTGAGATCTGGCTCTTGTAGCCACTGAGAGGGATCAGAGAGCCACCCTTGACTGGATGTGGCTGCAGAAGGGCCCCCGAAGCTAAATAAGAACTCAGTGTCCACAGTGCAGCAGAGTGGAAACATATCACTGTGGTCACTCTGTGCAAATGACATTAATGAGGTATGCTGACCTCAGTACACGGCCAAGGCACAATAACAATCATGTGTTGACACAGACGCCAATTATAACCAAGCCAATTATAACAATTTGGGAGACAGATTGAATTAACAGAGTCATTATTTTTCTTTTATTAACCATGAACTAACTGAAGTTGAGGTATTTACAAGAACTTTAATACGCTATCCTGCTCTCAAAATGTCAACTTCCCTTTTAAATCACAAACTACTATGAGTGGGATTCAGTTGAAAAGCTAAACTAAGGTTAAGTGTCACAGGTGTGAAAGTCTTGAACCAAACATGAAACCTCAGACGTGAGGAGGCTCACTGACTGTTGCTAGCAAGGCGAGGCAGATTCATGTTTCAACTTGTTAACAACAGAAACGCCAGCGATGATTGAAACAGAAAGTCTCAGAAAGATGAACGTCAGAGGAAAAGGGCTTACTCATAAAGTTTAACACAAAACCAGGTTTAGACACTCAGAAATGAAAAAAAAAAACAACACAACATTGTGAAAACCAGCGAGGACTTCGCCTTTTTTCAGTTTAAGCCAACTCTCTGTGAAATAAAGTGCTTAGGCAGCTTCTCAACTTGAATCCTTTCATTTGAACTTTCTGCGTGTTCCGCAACAATAAATAATTTATACAAAGTGCAATAGATAAATATTTCAAAAAGGGTTGTAAGGATACAGCTCAACTTCCTGGATTTAAAGGTTCCTTGGAAAGATAATTACTGATGCTAATATTAAGCAGCAAACACAAGATCAAAAGTACTCTTGTCATATTCAATTCAGAATGAAATGAACGTTCGACTTTATGTCTTTACAGAGTTTGAACGGACACATTACCCAGATGTTTTTGCCAGGGAGAGACTAGCAAACAAGATTGATTTACCCGAGGCCAGGATACAGGTGAGCAGCCTTTGAGTCATGGCTTTGACTAAGTTCAACTACTGCACAATCTGTGAAAAATAAGTCACATTGCAACTTAATGAACAGGTCTGACAGGAGTCTGATTGACAGGTGTGGTTTTCAAACCGAAGAGCAAAGTGGAGGAGGGAGGAGAAGCTGCGCAACCAAAGGAGGTCAGGCAGTGTCACCTCCTGTTCGCAGAGCCAGGCCCCTCTGAGCACCTCCTTCAACACATCTGTGTATCATCAGCAGCACAGCAGCAGCTCAGGTAAACACCCGGCTTTTTAATTACAGCAGATACCATCATAAGATTACCCCAACAACACACTGATGAGACGAGAAGCACGACTTTACATTTGCTCTTCATGATTTATACATCTGGTGACAGGAATATTTTAGCAGTTTATAATCCACAGAGCACCTCTGCTTGACATTTGCAAGCAGGCATTAGAGTTTTTCCATTAGAGTGCATATATATTAAACATTTCCACCTCCAGTTGGGCTCATTGACTGTGAGATGTGTGTGTGTGTGTGTGTTCATGTCCAGTGTGTGTGTCTCTCTCTTCAGGATCCATGTTGAGTCAGGCTGAATCGTCTCTGCCCAGCTACAGCTCGCTGTCTGTTTTCTCATCCGGAGTCCAGGTTGGACATTCAACATTCATCATCACCTTCTAAACAACACACTGAAGCAAAACCATCACATTCTGCTTTACAGGAAACTCAGATCAGTAGAACACAAATTAATCAAATAGTTTTTATTATTATTGCTACAAATAGAGACATCAGTAAATGTGGCATTCGCTTTTTTTATGTTATTAAGACTCCGCTTTACAAATATAAGGTTAAAGGCTCAAATATTAACACATGGTCTTTTTTGTCTGAACTGGAGTTTCATCTGCAACAACAAAGATTTAAGCTCTGAAGCAGCTAAAAGCTCACTGTAGCTAAATTAGAAATGATTCCCTCCAAAAAACTGCCCTTCAGTGTTACTCTCAATGTGGCCATTTATGTTTTAAATAATTTTAAACAATAATGCTTAAACTTTTGAGGATCAGACCATTGAGATGCAAAAAAAAGATAAAACTATTACAGTTTCATTTATTTCAAACAAATAAAACTTAATTTGACAATTCTGTCATCACTTTATTTGATGGCACATTGTTTGTTAGTTGATCAGTTTGGCCATCTTATAGCCTTCAGTCTATATTTTTATATAACCTTTTTTCCCATATATATATATATATATATATATATATATGTATATATAAAGTATATATATAAAAAATATAAAAGTAAAAGTCATTGGAATAACTTTTACTTTTGATGCATTTTGTATCCTCTGGACACCTTTGTGGCTAAATGTACACACACAAAAAGTGTCAAAAAATCATCAGAAATCAATATTTATTCTGCTTTTTACATATATAACTTAAACAACTTTAGATTTGTTGTAAGACATTCAACGATTTTCAGGACTTTAAATATTCAAATTATTATTATTCAACATAAAAGTTCACACAAAAACCCTTTATTTTTTGTATAATAAACATTAGAAAGATGGGACATTAGAGAGCCTTGAACATGTCAAAACTAATTTTATTGCATCATTGCTTTTAAGGACAAATTCTCTCTTGACATCTGTCTAAAAAGGCCTCATTGATTCCCACATTTCTACTCTCACTTTCATTACAATATAAAACCATGCATTCTGTAATGTCAGCATTTCATTTTTCCGAAAGGTAGTGATTTGACATTTACTGTATTCTCAAAAATCTTTATCTCCCTATCGGCCGATGCGTGAAGTTACTGTTTTTTTGGTGGGGGGTTTTTTTGCCATCATGCTGGAGCTTTTTTGTTTTTATTTGAGAGATGCATTCATTTGCCTTTAAAGAGATGCTTTTGTGGAAACATAGCCTCCTGCCTCCATTGAACTCAAAAACAGAAGCGTCTGTCGGTGTGTAAATGCACCTGCTGCTTCAACAGAAAAAAACAAACCTCCAGCTTGGTTGAAGGATCGCTTCGTTAGTGAGCAAAGAAGAAGAAAGACCCGTAAGAAAAAGAAGGAGCAAAGGACACAAGCTTCGACGGGAAGTCTAATATAGAGTCCTCCACATTTGTGAGTCCTTCTGACCTTTCCTGTGAAAGAGAGGACGCTGAGGATCCTGCCCAACCTGAGGATGTTGAAAGGATCTTAACAGTGAGTGGACAGATGAAGGTCGTTCTGAGTGGAGGAAATCCACGGTGTCCTCAGAGAATGTGTGGCGAAACAATGCTGTGTGTACGGCAGCTGTAGAAACCACCAGCACAGACATCACCAGGCTGAAATTCTTTAAGACGTTTATGGAAAACCTGGTGTTTGATGATCTTCCAGCAGTTCATTTTTCTACCATAGAGGGGTCCAAAGGGTAGTAAATGTAAGGAGCTTCTGCATTTCACTGTTATTTTTGACAAAAAGAACACTCTTATCTACAAATATGGGATTTGGCAGCTATTTAAGGAATAATTCATTCACTAAAATGTAAAGGTAGATAAATCAATTTATTGTTTCAGCTTTATTTTTAACTTGGGCATTAATGTAAAGCAATACAAAACAGATCATTGCTTTGTTAAGGAAATATTTTTCAAATTAATACTAATGGAAAAAAAATTAAAACTCTAAACGCACATGGTTTATGCAGAATTTATGATTCATTGTTATATATTCAGTAATATGTTCGATTTGTTGAATTTTCAGGCTCATTTCTCAGGCTGCTGCTTCACTCTATTTGAGCTCTAGTGCTCTCATGTGGTCAAAGTAAAAAGTGTATCACTGGTTTTATACGTCATGTTGTAACACAGTCATTACTTTTTTATTCTTGCCTCAGCAGTGGGAACATATTTCAGATTTGGGGGTGCTGAGTGTGTTTCCTGATTTATATGTCAGATCTGAAAAAAAATCCAAATATTAAAATATTGTTAGAATTCAAACATATGAAGCACCAATAATATGTTGGTATTATTTGATTGTTCTGATGCATTTCAGTAATCTAGTAGCTGTAGCACCCTCAGCACCCCCTCCTCCTACAATCTTGTTCATACTGATCTTTTTATCTTTCTTTTTTATCTTTCTTCTCCTTTTCCTCTCTCAGTCCATTCCTCCGCAGTCAGCCTCCTCGTACTCCTGCATGTTGCCTCCGTCACCTTCTGCTCCGCGCAGTTTTGACTCATCAGCGTACTCCTCCCCTCACCTGCAGACTCCACCAACAGCCAACTCCAACACAGGTGAGGATCCAGTTCACAGAGACACAATACACAAACACACAGCTGCTTTATCTGTCAGCTAAAATGAAGTTTTTTTCCCTTCTCTCTCATTCAGGGCTCATATCACCTGGGGTTTCAGTGCCAGTCCAGGTCCCAGGTACAGAGCCACAGAGCATGGGTCAGAACCTGGGCCAGTACTGGGCCAGACTACAGTGAGCTCCAGATGATTGCTGACTAACAAAAGAAGAGAGGAGGGAAGAGGGCACGCAAATATTGTGTTGAGAAAACAATATTTGAAGATGGGTTTTAAGGAAGCACAGGTTTGAGCTACAGGGGCGCCTTGATGGGTTAAAGACCCTAAAAAGTATTAAATGTTTACAAACTCAGCCAAGAGCAGCTTTGGTTGCACTTAATAGTACTCTGGACATACTGGTATTGTCTTAGTTTGCACTAAATCTTTTGAACAGTAAGAGGATTTTAAGTCTGAAGTGAAGATTAAGATAAATCTGTGATGCGTTCAGGATTAAAAGGAATTTGTTCAAAGACAAAAATCAGAGGAAAATAGAGATACAGTACATGCTTACATTTATGTCTACTCAAACGATAAAAAAAGTGACAATTTTTGCAGCTTTTTGGAGTTTTCAAATGAGCTTGAGGGTTTAAGAACATTCTTAAACTCCATTTGAAAACTCCAAAAAGCTGCAAAAATGTTCACTTTTTTTTATTGTTTGAGTGGCTTTAAGGTTCAAATTAAATTCAAGAAACCTTTTGAAAATTCATAGTTTTTTTAAATATATATCTTGTAAGTTTATCTAAAAGTTGATTCTTAAAAACACGTAATGCAGTTAAGTATCAGAATTTTGAAGTGAAACTCATTTTCTGCTGACAAACATTAAGCCAAACTTCAGGATGTGAATCACTGCTCTGCTCTCGGACACTCTGAGTGAATGCCAGCAGATGTTGGGTGTATTGTGAAGTGTAACCACAGTTTCCTGTTACTTGAGCAGCTTAATGACATTATTGATAGCTAACTTTGATCCCTGAGCATAAGCTGTGGCACTACTGTGAAGATTTTAGACTCGCTTATGACAATCACTTGTACTAAAATTGTACTGACAATTTTAAGATAAAACGTGTAAATCCTGCCTATCCCGACTGCACTAAGACCACATATTTTTGTTCAGACATCTGTGTTTTAAGAAGGTAACTGCAGACAACTGTCTGATGTTATTAGAGTAGAGGTCATGGGCTCCACACATAAAGCACAGGTTGAATTTGTCAGAATCGTGAGATTGGTGGGTCAACTGTGTCTAAGACGAGGCTACAATACAGTAACTACAGTAAAGCTATTTATTTTCTTTATATTTTATATAAATGTGGACAAACATTTTATAAAGTCAATCAGAAAAACAGTAGTAGCCTCAGAAGTATGAGTGAATGAGAAGCTCAGATTTCTGTTTTTGTAAAACCACTAAAGACACTTTTTCATCAGCAAGTGACAATCAAAAATCCATGCATGCAAAATAGAAGGATTCAAATGCAAACATTCGTAGGGCTGACAATCAAACCGGGAGGAAAATGAGAGCTACATAAAATGTGAAATCACTGCAAATGACCAAAAGGTGGCTCTGCAGACAATCAGCTACTTATAAAGACAAATCAGATGTACAGAGGCAGTTATTTGGAGAGTTTTACATTCTGCTCACTTTCCTCTTATTATTGGTTTAGTTGATGCATCTCATATAAAACTTTTATTTATTTGTCTTCAAATTTGTTCACAACAGTCGCTTGTGTTGTTTTTGTTGTTGTCACGTGTTGTGTTAGCACTGCATAGATACTAAGAGTCAACCCTTTTGTGAAGGATTTGGATCCCTTTAATGAAAATAAAACTTGTGTGAAAAAAGATCTGCTTTTGTTGTGTTTTAGATTTTAGTAGTGGGGATTATAAAAAATCTGGGGAATCTAACAAACGTTAATAAATTCTGGGTAAATTCTAGTAAAGTCCACACAAATTTGTATGCAACATGTTATTTTGGGCTTTTAAAGGATCACAAATGTCATATTTTTTTTCTGTATTAAGTTCCCACTAACACTCAGTTTTCATTTAATTTATTTTTTTGAAAAGAAAGACTCAACTGACTTCCATGAGGGAATGCACATCACCAACCACCTTTCATGTCAGAGGTTTACACTAAGATCATCTTATCTGGAGAAACAACAGCATTGTCGCCATTTTAGTAAAAAAAAAAAAAATCAAACAAAGGTTATCCCCCTCAAAAAAAAAAATAAGTCACTAATGATGAAGAAACTAATATTTACTTACACTCACCGGCCACTTTATTAGGTACACCTGTCCAACTGCTCGTTAACACTTAATTTCTAATCAGCCAATC